>JAUIMM010000920.1:0-22892 GCA_031769625.1 Taudactylus pleione | reverse complement strand
ATTCCATTTTGGAGTCATGATAGTTAACATATAATTGTATTAATTATGAATGCATTATAATTAGTTGCAGTTTTATTATTTTCAGATGCAGTGGTTTGAAGTACAATTATTGATTACGATAAAGTTTAAAATTCAGCAGCAGACAGGCTAATTTGTATTTCAAAAATAAGAGTTTGATATTGCCAATGATTTGCTTTGATATAAACCAGGGGCGTATCTATAATGGGTGCATGGTGTGCGGTGCACATGGGCCCCTCGGTCCAGCGGGGGCCCACACCGCACATCCTGTATCCATTTATTAAATACCTAACTCGCCGGAGTCCTGCGTCACTGGTACCATTTGCTGGTACAAATCACCTGAAAAATGGCCGGTGCGGCTATACTCCCATCATTTTGCACAGGCACAGTGAGGAGATCACCTGGAAATTGGCGTGGTAGCCATTTTACCAGTGATCTCCTCACTGCGATTTGTAGCAATGGTACAGGCAATGCGGGACTCCACAGAGGTAAGTATTTAATAAATGGGTGCAGGGGGACCTGCGCATGTGGAGAAGACTCGGGCAGAGCACTAGAGTTTACTCTAGTGCCCAGAGTCTGCTGCTCTCAATGCATTGCCAGAAGATGGGCGGAGAGGAGGGGGCCCAGAACCAAGACTGCACTCTCCTCTGTTAATACGCCCCTGATATAAACTAGAGATGTGCGCCGACCCCCGTGTTTTGGTTTTGGATCTGTATCTTCCCTGGTTTTGGATCTGGATTGGTTTTGCCAAAACCTCCCTTCAGTGTTTTGTTTTTGGTTTTGGATCTGGATTTTTTTGTTAAAAAATCATAAAAATAGCTAAAATCACATAAAATGGGCATGTTTTTGTTCCTACAGTATTATTAACCTCAATAACATTTATTTCTACTCATTTCCAGTCAATTTTGACCACATCACAGCTCACTATATTGTTTTCATCCAGTTTAGGCCCAAACTTTGCACCAAGATACCGGTAGCTGTCTGAATAAGCTAAGCAGCAGCAGTGGGTGGCACAAACACGTGGCAGTTCAACTTCAAACATGGCACATCAGGAAACAAATATTTTTATTATTCAAGAGATATAAAAGAGTTGGAAGGGTTGATTGGTAGTAAATGTAATTACATTTTTTGAAGTAAATTTATGAGGGAGAAGGGGAGGGGAGGGAGAAGAGGAGGGGAGGCATTTACAAAAAATATTTAAATCATTCAGATCAGTAATTGCCCCAGAAGAATCCTTGAGCACTATGCCATCTGCTTCTGCTGCTGCTCCTGGCAGAGGATTTTTATCCCAGAAGGGGACCAGGAAGACTACAATTGACTGTTAAATAATACTTTGCAAAGCTTCCACATAAAAAGTATTTCCCAACCTGCAGAGGGACATTAAAAAAACATAGTTAGTTAGTGGCCTCACTTAACCAGCACAGATATGTGGACAAGCGCATGATTTAAGAACTAAGGTATTACTTTGTGTCTTTCTTGAGAATCCTGTGCCAACTTCTGCTGCTTGGAGTGGATTTTCATCCCAGAAGGGGACCAGGAAGTGTGCTTTCCAAAACAATTGACTGTATAATGATCCTTTTCAAATTTTCCACATGAACAATTCCCAACCTGTACAGGGACATAAAAAAAAACTTAGTTAGTTAGTGGCCTTCAAACTGCCATTGTACCCACTGTCCACTTAACCAGAGCAGATCTGTGGACAAGCGGAAAAGAGCAGCAAATGCAACATTTCAGATTTAAGGTTTAAGTCTTTTGTTGCGTCTTTCTTGACAAATCTTGAACGCCATGCCTGGAACTGGGAGTGGATTTTCATCCCAGAAGGGATGAAGACATTGTTTCATCTTCCCAATGGACACAGATCTGAGGAGATGTAAAGAACTGTTGATAAGCAAATTGTCAGCTCAAGTGGCACGTGATGCTGCGATGGCTTCTTCTTCAGTTTCTCCAGCAAGTGCATCTGGTGAGAAAAAACTAAGCTTTAAAAACACCCACTGGTTAGTCAACACAACCAAGTTTAGACATTTGGTCAGGTCAGACTAAGAATTGCCAAACATTAATGACACCTCTACTGGTGATACAGTCACCATTCAAAGTATGGTTGAGGGCTATTTAAAATGTTTTAATGATAGCATCCAAATAGGCATGTCAAACAGTCTGTTTGACTACTGGCAGGAAAAAAAGGCATTTTGGAGGCCCTTGCACAAACTGGCATTACTTTACTGGAGCTGCCCACCCTCCAGTGTGTACTCAGAAAGAGTTTTCAGCACAGCCGAGAACCTTATCAGTGATCGGCCTGAGACTACTTACCCAAAATGTGGAAAAGATGATGTCTAAAACGTCATCCCTTATCAAAATGAACTACAAATTTTACGAGAAAGACCTTTATCATCAATTACGTGCAAAAATTGCAAAGGCACCTGTAATGGTTGATTCCATTGGGGACAAATTAATATTGTGTGAAGAAGATGATATATACATCACCCCAGATTATACCAGCACCCAAGCCTATATCATCATCCCATCCTGTGTTAGTGGATGTGAGCTCCATTTTAGTCCATGTCACCACACCCCCTACACATCTTCTGACCTGGGCTATGGGAGGAGCAGCTGCACTCTGGAATATGGTTGCATGGAGTTGCCCCTCTGACTCACTTAAATTCAGGTAGAGGGGCCATGGGTAGGGAGTAGGCACATCAGAGAACGCAGTTTTAGCTGCTTTATTCAATTTTTTAAACCATATCCTCTATTCTCACCTTTTGAAAATGTTTATGCAAATCTCAGCTGAGGAGTTTGTGATGTCATGGCTAACGCGCGCACACACACAGAAAAAAACACTTTGGTTATTTTTTTTTCGAACTTGGGGGGGAGAGCACCCTGGACAAAGCAGCGGCCCCTAATGACACAGGCAGCACCCCTGCGCTGCTACATTGCTTGTGATAAGTGTGGCTAATGCGCACACACACAGGGAAAAAAACAGATTGATTACTAATTTTTTGGGCACTTTGGGGGGGGGAGCACCCCTGAACGAGGCAGCAGCCCCTTGATAAACAACAAAGGCAGCAGCCATGTGCAGCTACATTGCTGGTGATAAGTGTGGCTAATGCACACACACAAGAAAACCACATTGATTGATTAATTATTTTTTTGCCACTTGGGGGGGAATAGCACCCCTGAACATGGCAGCAGCCCCTTGATAAATGACACAAGCAGCAGCCCTGCACAGCTATGTTGCTGATAAGTGAGGCTAACAACACTCACACACAGAAAAAAAACACTTTTATATATTTAGTAATTTTTTTGGTACTTGGGGGGAGAACACCCCTGAACGAGGCAGCAGACCCTTTATAAATGACACAGGCAGCACCCCTGCGCAGCTATGTTGCTGATAAGTGTGGCTAATGCACACACACATAGAAAAATAAATAAATGTTTTTTTTCACACTGGTGGTGAAGATGAAAAGCACCCCTAATGGACAGAGCAGTGAGCACCACCTAGACAACACAGCAGCACAGCCAGCTAGCCCCTATGGACAACAGACAGCCAGCTCCTATGGACAAGAGCCAGCCCCTATGGACATTAAGCAGCCAGCCCCTAACACAAGTGACAACAGTAGCCAGCCCTTATCAGCATAGCAATCACAGCTCCCTCCTTCCTCTTCACTGTCAACAGTAGCCAGCCCCTATCAGCACAGCAATCACAGCTCCCTCCTTCCTCTTGACTCTCCACAGCGGGAATGAAAATGGTAGCGATCGCGGGGAATTTTTACACAAGCTAAAACCCACGAGAATCCGACAGCGGGATGATGATGTTTTGCCTCATTTTGAGATTTGAGTCAGGCGGGAAAACCCGAGCCGACTCGGATCTTGGCTCATATCACTAAGTTTGGGTGGGTTCGGATCGCTGATATCCGAACCCGCTCATCTCTAATAATAAGCCACTCAACAATTTCTAAATCGATAATAGTGTCATCTCAAAATGTTTACCGCACCAAAGGGGACCAAAGATATTTAGCAAGGCCTATAATGTTCCTCTTTACAATGGCTAAATCGATACTAGTGTTACCTGAAAGTGTTTACCACACCAGAGGGGACCAAAGATATTTAGCAAGGCCCAACTAGTAGTCCAAACAGACTACACCTGTCTCCCATTTCCTACAAGCCCTCCACTGGCTCCCCCTCCCCTTCAGCAGCCAATTCAAGCTTCTCACACTCACTTACAAAGCCTCATCCATTCATCTCCCATTTACATCTCTGACCTTATCTTCCTTCACACTCCTGCCCACCCTCTTTGATCTGCAAATTAATGCTGCATCTCCTGCCAACTGATTACTTCCTCCCATGACCACCTTCAAGATTGTGCACTTGCTACTCCCTACCTCTGGAATTCTTTACGCCGCCCTGTCAGACTTCACCTCTTTACAAAACTTCAGACAGGCTCTCAAAACCCACTTATTTATCAAAGCCAACCATCTCTCATCCTAACCCTCTGTCAATGCTCACTGTGTACTCCATCTGTCACCGCTGTCTGTCTGCCCCTCCCCTCCCTAGAATGTAAGCTCTCATGAGCAGTGGCATAAGTTCATCCCAGACGCCCGGAGGCAAGTAAGAATTTGGTGCCCCTCCATCACAGCCGCTGACACTGTAATGTAGCAATCCGTAAGCAGACAGGCTACAGATAGACGAAGGCAGCAGCTGATGGTCTGACATGGAGATCTTCACTAGTATATGGTGGCTTCACAGGTGTCTGGCAGGGGTGCCACGTATTGAGCGGCCATGATGGTACACTCCGGGTACATAGTTACAGCCCTAAGTGGGGTGAATGTTGTGGACAATGGAGGAGGTGCCCCTTCAGAGCTGGAGCCTGGAGGCAGGCACCTACAATGTCTCCCATAGTTCTGCCCCTGCTCATGAGCAGGACCCTCTTCCCCATGTGCTTTTCCTTCCCTTACTTATAGTATTATCTACTCCACGCTCCTTAGAACAGCACCTAACCCTTGACTTCTGCCACCCTGCTACTTATTTGAGTGATATGATCGCTGTTGTAGCAATGTTTATATGCCATGTACTTGTGCTGCAATTTCTAGTACTGAATGACCTGACTCAAGCTGGCAGTGTCTGAGCTAACTTCACGTGTGGCAAGTTCAAAGGGTTTGAGAACCTTGCACAATGCGGAAATTATTCTCCACGGCGCTTGACTAAGATGCATTCCAGCTCCTCTCCCTGTCATAGGCCGTAGTGTAGCCTTGGATGGCCTTTTTCTGCTCCTCCATCCGCTAGTTACTACCTCTTGCTTCAGCTGATGGCAGGGCAAATTCAACAGTTCTTGCTGGTGCTGCAATCTTTGACACGCAGTTGCAGAAAATGCCCAGAAATCTTTCGGATACCGAGAGCATCTCCTGTATGCCCCTGTCATTTTTAAAAAAAATGTTGCACCACCAGATTAATTGTGCAAGCAAAATATGGGATGTGATTGAATTCGCCCACATGTAATGCTCGCACAATATTACTGGCATTGTCAGAAATCACAAATTCCGAGGACAGTCCAAGTGGGGTAAGCCATTTTCCAATTATTCCCCTGAGCTTTTCTAAGAGGTTCTCAGCAGTATGCCTCTTAGTGAAACTGGTGATACACAGAGTAGCCTGCCTCTGAATGAGCTGGCTGCTGCTGCTGTTTGCACTGTTGGAGGCAATACACCTACCCAGTGGGCTGTCACAGTCATGTAATCTTTAGTTTGCCCTGTCCCACTTGTCCACATATCTGTGGTTAAGTGGACAGTGCGCACAACGGCATATCGGAGGACATTAATAAGGTTTTTTTAAATGTCCTTGTACAGATTGGGAATTGCTATTCAAGAAAAGTGGAATCTAGAAGGGACACGTTAGCAGGGACACAGGACCTCCATTAACTGTCTAAAACCCACTGCAGTAATGGCGGATACTGGACGCACATCTAATACCAGCATAGTTGTTATGGCGTCAATAATCCGTTGCGCAAATGGGTGTTTGCTGTCAAACTTGTTCGCCAATGCAAAGGATTGTGTGACAGTCAATTGTTTGGTTAAATTTGAACTACTAAAAGTAGTCTTCTTCCTGGTCCCCTCCTGGGATGAAGATCCACTCATAGCAATAGCAGCAGCAGCAGGCGTAACACTCAAGGATCCTTCTGAGGAACAACGTATAGGAGAGGAGTCAGGCCCTCATTCAGAGGTGCTTGCAAGAAGCGAGCGCTCGTTCTGAATGAGGGCGGCCACTTCATTTTTGAAGTGCAGCCTCCTGGTCATTAAGTAAGCTGTGGGTTACCACCCACAGCTTAATGACCGACCAGGTTGATGGTCGCGATGGTGAACACCATCGGGGCTTGCGACGAGACCCTAAGGTTGGGTCTTGGCAGCCGCAAGCCCCAGGGAGCTTCCTACTCTGAAAGAGCAGGAAACTCCCCACTGATCACTGATGATGTCAGTGCGGCCGCCCACAAAACGGTAGGAGTTCCTTAAGGAATGCCTCCGTTTTGGAAACCACCCCCCCAGCCCGCCTACAAAACAGGGTGAGCTGTTGATCAACATCGACAGCTGCCCCTGTTGTAAAGAGCTCCGGAGCGAGACAGTTTCTCTCTCGCTCCGGGGTTTGCGCACGCACAGTGCGGCCACAGCACGTGCGCAGGGCTAACTGTCGACCCGGTTGTGAGCACATCGGTGCTTGCGACTGGGTCTGAATGAGACCCTCAGTCCTTATGATATTGGATGCAGGACTACTTCCGATCAGGAGTGAAGATGTTGATGATGATGCAGGTGTTGGTAGTGGAGATTGCAGGCGCTTGGATCCAGATAGAAGGGAGCAGCTAGGTGACACTGGACTGATTGTTGTTAATTTTTTTTCGTCCACAAAGTTTATATATCCTTTATTTATTAACAGTTTCTTATATAGCGCAGCATATTCCGTTGCACTTTACAATTGGAACATTAATAGAACAAAACTGGGTAATAACAGACAGATATATAGGTAGGAAGGCCCTGCTCGCAAGCTTACAATCTATAAAACTTCCAATTTGGATTAATATGGACAACAGCCAGCCAGCCCCTATGGACAGAACAACCTCAAAACAGCCAGCCCCTTTGGATAACAGCCAGCCAGGCCCTATGGACAGGACAACCTCAAAACAGCCATCCAGCCCCTATGGACAACAGCCATCCAGCCCCTATGGACTACAGCCAGCCCCTATGGACTACAGCCAGGCAGTCCCTATGGACAACAGCCAGCAACAGCCAGCCAGCCTCTATGGTTAACAGCCAACCAGCCCCTATGGACAGGACAAACTCAATTATGAAGCACGGCTCCCAGCACAACCTAGTCACAAGTCACAATGCACAACAGCAGCCACACAGCAGCGCAGCTCAGCTCCCAGCTCCCTCCCTCTTCACTCTCCACAGCCGGAATGAAAAATGGCAGTGATCGTGGGACCTATATAGAATCCAAAACCCGCTCTCATTTTGAGATCCTAGTCAGGCGGGAAAACCCGAGCCGACTCGGATCTGACTCGTATTCCCTAAGTTTGGTGGGTTCAGATCTCTGAGATCCGTACCCGGTCAACTCTAGTTGTTTGGGGGGTGGAGCGGGGGCATGGCTGATCACCTTTGCCAGAAACGAGGGCATGTTGCCGCCATTTTCCAGATGGTGCAAGACCAGGGTCTGCAGGGATGCAGATTTCCTGGCCTCGCAAGTGACCAGGAACTGGCCAGGCTCTGGAGACCATCAACTTCCGCAGCCTGGCCAAAGGAGCAACCGTTGCGACCATCGGTTGCAATGGTTGCGATGGTGATCCCAGGCTGAGACCTCGGTCGCAGTGCTGGGATAGCTGATACTGCAGGAAGGTGTTTGCTTCTTACAGATTCCTCCTTCTGCATTACCATTTTAAATGGATGGAATTGCACAGCCTCTTGTGTGCGGCTCTGCAATTCCGTCCATCTCTGAATCAGGCCCTGAGCCCACTAGTATGAATTGAGATGACCTTTAAATCTATGTCAAGAATTTGAGGAGTGGGGCAAAAATTATATCTGAAGATTTCAGAAAGGTCTAGGGTGACTTCCTGTTGGTATATAATGGTAGATATTGTGCAACCAAATAACACATTTATAAATGTATACTGTCTAGTAAAAAGCTTATAGGTTGGTAATTAAAGAGAAAGGCATGCCATATCATTTCATACATTTCATATAGTTGAACTGAAAGGGATTCATCATGCATCCACATATGTGCGGGTTCGGTTCTCAGAGAACCGACAACAGCCAAATTTAAGGGTACAGAGTCCGAGTTCAGGATCACTTGGGGATACAGAGCAGAACCGAGTCCAAGTTCGGGATCTTCCCGTGGTTCGGAACTCGGATTTAAAAACCAAACTCGAGTTTTGGATTGCCTGCTAACAGGTCACAATGACATCATTTTAGTTGTGTTTTTTTTTTAAATACAGATCCAAAACCAAAACACATGAGGGAGCTTTTGCAAAACTAAACCCAAAACACATGAGGGTGGTTTTGCAAAACCAGAACCAAAACACGGGGGTCGGCTCACATTTCTTATATAATTACATTGCAATTGTGTAAAAATGCTTTTATTGTATCCTACCCAAGCTGGCCAGGTCCTACCCAATCCCTTTCTATAACTACAGAGGAGAAGATGCAAATCAATAACTATATATGGATGTTTGTGAATGCAGTTATGATCAGCATGTGTATTTCGGAAGTGTGTATCATACACAAAAAAGTAATTGATGTATGTCTACCTCTAAATGGACCCTGTAATGTACAATAAGTGTCATTCCCTGTAAAAATATAAAATAAATAAAAAAATGTTTAAACAATTTGGTGAAATTTCATTGAAGCATTGAAGCATGTACTGGAATGGCATAATTTTCATCATCTTCTTGTTAATCCATATAATTAGCATTACAATGTAAGATAATTAGACATAATTATATGGCCTAATATTGCTAAAATTGGCCTTATAATCATATTAGCACCAATAATTATTTCCAGGGCTGTAAACAAATTGTAAGGTTTTATACTGCCTAATATACAGGTGTACTTGCTATTTAAAAGTAAAGTAAACTTAAAGTGCACCTGACTGTGTCTGAAACAAAAATATACAAGGGCTGACTGAAAAATAATGAGACGGGTAGATGTGGCAACGCTATGCTGGCTATTGTGAAGCTCATACATCGATGTGTCTGAACCTGTGGTTGGACTGCTATAGTCTTCTTTGTTTGGTCACAGCGAGTGTAAGATCTTTGTATGTTGTGTCATGGTGGATGAGGAAGACGAGTGTGAAATTACATCAGAGATGTGTGATTGAATTATGTGTTAAACTTGGAAAAGTGGAAATGAAACTCATGAAATATTACGGCAAGCATACAGTGGAGAAACAATTAACAGTGCTGCACTATTTTGGTGGTGGAAGCACTTCAAAGAGGGTAACACGTGAGTGACTGACCAAGCGCGTCCTAGGAGACCATCCACCATAGTTACAGTTGTCCACATTGCCAAAGCTGTGGAGATGTTGCAGAATGACAGAAGAAGGTTAACTTTACGCAAACGGATTTAAGCATATTTTTACAAAGGAACTGAAAATGCATTGCGTGTGACATGTTGGTACCCAGAGATCACACAGAACAGCAGACGTGACGACGAGTTGAATCGTGCAAGAACATTGATTGAATGCCGGAGAGGATAACCTATTTCCTGGCATCGATTGTAATGTGTGACAAATTGTGGATTCGTCATTATGATCCGGAATCAGTGTATGGATACACACGAATTCGCCTCTGCCAAAAAAAAATCTGTGTGATTCCTTCGGCGTGTAAAGTCATGCTTCCCCTGTTCTTTGATGCGCACGGTATGATCCTACAGCACTGGGCTCCCCGTGGATGACAATTAAAGGTGACTACTATCCAAACTTCCTGAAAACCCATTTGCGTGGAGCCATGAGGAAGAAAAGACCACATTTACTGAAGAAACAGTGTTTTTTCTCCAAGACAATGCATTGGCAGCACTGACTGAAATGTATGGGACAGCACTGGAACGCTCTCCATATAGCCAAGAAAATGGCACAGCTGCAACACTAAAGAGATGTCACAAAACAGTCTACTGCATGTCTGCAGACAACAGTGAAGCATGGTGGTGGTTCCTTACAAGTTTTGGGCTGTATTTCAACATTAGAGTTGGGGATTTGGTCAGGATTAATGGTGTCCTCAATGCTAAGAAACACAGGCAGGTACTTATCCATCATACAATACCAACAGGGAGGTGTTTGATTGGCTCCAAAATAATTCTGAAGCAGGACCAAACCCAAACATACAGCCAATGTCATTAAGAACTATCTTCAGCATAAAGTAGAACAAGGAGTCCTGGAAGTGATGATATGGCCCCCACAGAGCCCTGATCTCAACATCATCGTGTCTGCCTGGGATTACATGAAGAGACAGAAGGATTTGAGCAAGCCTACATCCACAGAAGATCCTTGGTTAGTTCTCCAAGATGTTTGGAACAACCTCCCTGCCGTGTTCCTTCAGAAACTGTGTTGAAGTGTACCTAGAAGAATTGATGCTGTTTTAAAGGCAAAGGGTGGTCACACCAAACATTGATTAGATGTAGATTTCTCTGTTCATTCACTATGCAGTTTGTTAAATGATAGTAACACCCCAATTGTTCAATTGTTGAAAGCATACTTACTTTGCAGCATTTTTTCCACACCTGCCTAAAACTTTTGCATGGTATATATATATATATATATATATATATATATATACACAGATGTGCTTGAAAGTTTGTGAATCCTTCAGAATTTTATATATTTCTGCTGAAATTTGGCCTAATCAAGAAAATGAGACAAAATCAAACAAATGAGACAAAAAAATTAAACATGTTAATATTTTTATTGAGGAAAATGATCCTTTGCGTATCTGGTATGACACCTGTTGTACAGTACATCCGGAAAGTATTCACAAGACTTACATTTTTCCAAATTTGAATAAATTCATTTTTGTCCTCAAAATTCTACACACAACACCCCACAATGACAAGGTGTAAAAAGTTTTTTGAGATTTGTGCAAGTTTAATTAAAAAAAAAAAAATCACATGTACATAAGTATTCACAGCCTTTGCTCAATACTTTGTTGATGCACCTTTGGCAGCAATTACATCCCCAAGTCTTTTTGAATATGATGCCACAAGCTTGTCACATCTATCTTTGGGCAGTTTCGCCCATTCCTCTTTGCAGCACCTCTCAAGCTCCATCGGTGCAGAGCAATTTTCAGATCTCTCCAGAGATGTTCAATCGGATTCAAGTCTGGGCTCTGGCTGGGCCACTCAAGGACATTCACAGA
The DNA here is from genome assembly GCA_031769625.1 of Taudactylus pleione. Classification (NCBI taxonomy): domain Eukaryota; kingdom Metazoa; phylum Chordata; class Amphibia; order Anura; family Myobatrachidae; genus Taudactylus; species Taudactylus pleione. The sequence goes on along the minus strand of JAUIMM010000920.1, from coordinate 11,500 downwards.
GTTGTCCTGAAGCCACTCCTTTAATATCTTGGCTGTGTGCTTAGGGTCGTTGTCCTGCTGAAAGATGAACAGTCGCCCCAGTCTGAGGTCAAGAGCGCTCTGGAGCAGGTTTTCATCCAGGATGTCTCTGTACATTGCTGCATTCATCTTTCCCTCTATCCTGACTAGTCTCCCAGTTCCTGCCACTGAAAAACATCCCCAAAGCATGATGCTGCCACCACCATGTGCTTCACTGTAAGGATGGTATTGGCCTGGTGATGAGCGGTGCCCGGTGTCCTCCAAACATAACGCCAGGCATTGATACCAAAGAGTTCAATCCTTAGTTTCTCAAGGTCTGGGAGTCCTTCAGGTGCATTTTGGCAAACTCCAGGTGGGCTGCCATGTGCATTTTACTAAGGAGTGGCTTCCGTCTGGCCCCTCTACCATATAGGCATGATTGGTGGATTGCTGCAGAGATGGTTTTCCTTCTGGAAGGCTCTTCTCTCTCCACAGAGGAATGCTGTAGCTCTGACAGAGTGACCATCGGGTTCTTGGTTACCTCCCTGACTAGGGCCCTTCTCCCATGATCGCTCAGTTTAGATGGCTGGCCAACTCTAGGAAGAGTCCTAGTGATTCCGAACTTCTTCCATTTATGGATGATGGAGGCCACTGTGATCATTGGGACCTTCAAAGCAGCAGATATTTTTCTGTACCCCTCCCTTGATTTGTGCCTGGAGACAATCCTGTCTCAGAGGTCTACAGACATTTCCTTGGACTTCATGTTTGGTTTGTGCTCTGACATGCACTGTCAAGTGTGGGACTTTATATAGATAGACAGGCATATGCCTTTCAAAATAATGTCCAGTCAACTGAATTTACCACAGGTGGACTCCAGTTAAGCTGTAGGAACATCTCAAGGATGATCAGTGGAAACAGGATGCACCTGAGCTCAATTTTGAGCTTTATGGCAAAGGCCATGAATACTTATGTACATGTGATTTCTTAGTGTTTTTTTTTCTATTAAATTTGCAAAAATCTTAAAAAAACTTTTTACACGTTGTCATTATGGGGTATTGTGTGTAGAATTTTGAGGACAAAAATTAATTTATTCCATTTTGGAGTAGGGCTGTAACATAACAAAATGTGGAAAAAGTGAAGCATTGTGAATACTTTCTGGATGCACTGTATACATATAGAGCTACAGTAGATGAACAGTTCAGGAACTTGACAGAATTTGGGCATCCCTGAGAGGTAACAGGGGGTGGCGATGCCGATGAAGGCGTGTCACGGGTGTGTTACTAAAAGTGGCTGAGTCTAAAGATGCTGAACCAGGTCATGCTCAGATGGAAACATTGCTCCTGCCATAGGGCTGGTGTAAGTTTCAGTGTTGCGACCGATGGTTTGTATAAAGATGCACGGAGATGACGATGCACTGTCTCAGAACACTGCAAGTTAATGTCTCAGTTTTGTGAAGCGCATCGGCGTCAGATGCAGAATCATGCCCTCAATGTTGATTGCAATCACTTTTCTAATAAACACAAATTGTACTCGCGTTTTGAGCTGATGGCCAACTCTTAATGCAATACACTTAGGGCCTGATTCAGACCCGCTAGCAAGCTCTATGCGCTTGCAAGCGGGTCGATGGTGGAGCATTGCGCAGAGAGAAATTATCTCGCTCCGGGGCTCGCTACAAACGGGGCGGCTGTCGATGTTGATCAACAGCTCATTCCGTTTTGTAGGCGGGGAGGGGGGTGGCTGGACAAACGGAGGTGTTCCTGAAGGAACGCCTGCCATTTGTGGGCAGCCCTACTGACATCACGAGGGTCTCGTCGCAAGACCGATGGCTCACCCACAGCTTAGCGAGTGGCCAGGAGGCCGGATTTTTTCAAACAAAGCGGCCGCCATGATTCAGAGCGAGCGCTTGCTTTTTGTGAGCAGCTCTGAATCAGGCCCTTAATGCAATACATGTAATACACTTAGGGGGCGATTCAGATCCGGATTCAACGCAGCGCAGTTTCGCAGCCATCAGGGGCTGGGTATGCAAATTCCGTGATCGCACGGCCAGGCTTAAGGACACCCTCTATGTCCTAGAGGGAGACGGCAGAGTGATCGCATGCCGGTGTAATGACACCCACTTTTCTTTCTTAGTACACGTCATCTCCAGAAAGTGTATGATTATTCAGTAACATCGAGAGCCATCGGAGCTGCTCGCAACCCTTGCGGTAGACACTACCCCACCGCAAGCACTGCGTTCACTGCAGGCTGAAATACAACCAGGTGACGTGTACAATGACGCTTCCATGCTAATTTTGCATGCCCAAAGAACGCCGTTTTGATGCTCAGACACGCCTGCGTACGGTCATCCACTCCCCCATTTTCCAGAACCTTCCCCTGTTACTACCCACAAATGGCACTATCTGTCACTCAAAGTAGTGCTCAGTCTTTGTGCTACGAGCGCACCATTCACGATCGCAGTGACTGACTCACATACATGCACTGCGACGCATGCGCAGACGGGCGACTCCCGGCCATAGCGTGTGATCGCGGCTTAGCAACCTGGTCTGAATCAGGCCCTTAATGCAATACATGTAATTCACTTAATGCAAATAGACAGAATTCAAAAATTGAGTTTCAATAACTTACTATTACTGTAGGTTAATTGATTAAAAAAACAAATGAACTCTAGTGTTATTGTAAGTCTATGTCTTAGGGAATATGGAGGTTATGTTTCATCTGGGCAGGAACTGATGCAGTCTGCACTACACTGATTGAAACGAACCACGGACCTGGCACCCAGGGCACGAATCACGGATCTGATGGCGCCCAGGGTACGAGCCTTGGAAGTCTGGGGGCGGTGCAGTCACATATATGAAGCTGACTAAATCTAGACGCCTGTCATTTTACCGACGCCGGGAAACCGGCGCCCGGCATCCTAATCGAAGGGATGCCGGGCATCGAGTGCTGACAGCCGCAGGGGGGGAGGGTTAGGTTTAGGGCTCCCGGGGGGACTTAGGGTTAGGCACCCCCCGGGAGGTAAGGGTTAGGCTAGGGGGAGGGAGGGTTAGGGTTAGGCACCCCGGTAGGGACTTAGGGTTAGGACCCCCCGGGGGACTTAGATTTAGGCGGCGGGGAAGGGGGGGTTTGGTTTAGGCACTTAGAGGGTGGATTAGGGTTAGGCACTGGGGGGAAGGTTAGGGTTAGGCACCCCAAAGGAGGGTTAGGGTTAGGGGAGGGAATTAGGTTAGTGAATACTTACCTTATGGACGATCAGGATTTTCACCCATGTCGGGCAGCCGCTGTCGGGATTCCAACCGCCGGACTTGCGACTTGCGACCGCCGGTAAATCATACCGATTCCTAGACAGATGTTTGCATGGAATTCTGATCTCTGAGCACGGCTGCAATTACTATCGTATTCCGTGCGCCTCTGAAATCAGGCCCTAATAGTGCAAAACAGGCTTGGAGCTGTCCAAATGCTGATTAGTTTACCAGCTGTAGATGATTGATTCTGCTCCTGGAGCTATGCAGTGGGTGCTCAGAATTTATGTGGTCCTTTAAGGGTCATTAAACCAAAAAAATAAGATGACTTAATATTACCTTCAATAAATTACTACAGATACACAATAGCATGAATTGGTTGTGAGCTCAAGGCCTGATGCCTTTGTGATCCGCTGTGCGATGGCGAGTGTGATTTTTGCATTTGCAATGGAGTTTGTAAACAAACCAACACTGAAGCAACATTGGTCACGCCATTGCGGTATCCTAGGGTCTATTCTAGCTGTGCTCCTCAAATCCAACTAAACATGGGCGCTTAAGCACTGTATTTGCAATTGGGAATGTTGTAGCGTCCCCAGGCATGGCCGTGGCACTCCCCTAACACAGTGATTTTCAACCTTTTTTAACTCGCGGCACACTACACAAGATTTTAAAATTGCCAAGGCACACTATCCGGCGATGCGGTGTGCGCGGACTATGAAAAAACACACTTCATTAGTTCCCACAGGAACAAAACACACTACATTGGCCCCCACAAGAATAAAAAACACACTACATTGGCCCCCACAAGAATAAAACAATCCCATTGGCTGGCCTAACAGAAAAAAAAAACCACATTGGTCCCCACAAAAAAAACAACCATACCACATTGCGCCCCACAGAATTGCTCCCCACAGAAAAAGAAACCTATGGCTGGCCCCACAGAAACAAAAAAACAAAACAAAACACATTGTTCCCCACTAAATAGGCAAATATATGGCTGGATAACATATGGCTGGTTCTCACTAAAAAAAATGACATGACTGGTTCCCACGAAAAAATAAACTATGGCTGGTACCCACGAAGAAAAAAAAAAAGTCTGGTCCCCACAAAACCCACATTTCTTCCCCCCTTGTAACTCACACTGCAGCAGGATCACATGCGGGCGGGCTTCCAGGCAGGCTGCAGAGCTTGCCTGGACAGAGCGCGGGCTGGCTGATTGGCGCAGGGCGTTGGCTGGCAGAGCGGGCTGGAGGGCAGTGGACAATGTGGCGTGCGTGACCTGTGATGTCATGCCGCCGCATCTTTGCAGGTCACTACCCGGTCGCGCCTGAGTCTCCCAGAGGAGCTCAGCGGCCCGGGATGCTGAAGTACAGTAAAATGTGCCCGGCGGCACACTTCACAACCGGCCACGGCACACTAGTGTGCCAAGGCACACCGGTTGAAAACCGCTGCCCTAACAGATGAAACGGCCCCTTTTTGCGATCACTTTAGGCCACCTACCGGTCTCCACCCTGAAATGTCCAGGGATCGCAAAACACTTCTCAAGTGTCAATGAATCAATCTGCAATTGCAAATGGTATCGCACAAACTGGTTTGCGCATGCACAGTAAGGGTTTTCTAGACTTATCGCGCTTGCACAGTAACAAAACATTGTTCAACTGTGTAAATATTGCCACTGATTTCATTTCTGAATGAAGGCATCAGATGTTATGCAGTCGGGAAGCCGGCAGACCTAATCCCGACAGCTGGCTTCCCGACTGTCATATCCCGGCAAGGGTTTGAAGACAGGCGTCGATATGCCGACGCCTATCATTAGACATATACCGGGAGCCCGACGACCGGCATCCCGATCGAAGGGACGCCAGGCGCCGAGCGCAGATAGCCGCGGAGGGCGGGAGGGTTAGGTTTAGGGTTCCTGGGGGGGACTTAGGGTTAGGCACCCCCCAAGGAGGTTAGGTTTAGGCGGCGGGGAAGGTTGGGTTAGCGTTAGACATTTAGAGGGGGGATTAGGGTTAGGCACATGGGGGGAAGGTTAGGGTTAGGCACCCCTATGGGAGGGTTAGGGGGTAGAAATAGGTTGGTATATACTTTCCTTCGATGATTGGGATTTCCTCCCCTGCCGGGATGCCGCTGTCGGGATTCCAACCGCCAGGCATGGGTCTGGTGGTAAATCATACCGATTCCCATCAGATGCTTAGTTGATTACATTCATACTTGTCTACTTTTGAAAACTACTGTCAGGGAGATTGAAGGCGATAGCAGAATGTCCTGCTGAAGGGGCGTGTCATGGTCCGCCCAAGGAGTCTAGCTCCACCTATGGGTGTGTCTATTGTCATTCAGGGGTGTGTCCTGCAGTGGCAGGTGAAAACTGTAAATGCTGCCCCCTCTCAGCACTTTTCTACAAACACTAATCATTAGATACTATTGCCAGGACATGTTATGGTTAATATCAGGCTTGGCTACCCTTCCAACCTTAGCATGAGGCTCCTGAAAGTACAGATATATACATACTAGGGGTGTGCACCGGCCACTTTTCGTGTTTTGCGTTTTGGTTTTGGATCTGGATCTTTCTTCGTGTTTTGGATCTGGATTGGTTTTGCCAAAACCACCCTTCCGTGTTTTGGGTTCTGGGTTTTGTGTTTTGGATCTGTATTTTTTTCTGCTCCTATGCTATTATTAACCTCAATAACCTTAATTTCCACTCATTTCCAGTCTATTCTGAACACCTCACACCTCACAATAGTGTTTTTATGTCCAAAAGGTTGCACCGAGGTAGCTGGATGACTATGCTAAGCGACACGAGTGGGCGGCACAAACACGTGACCCATCTAGGAGTGACACTGCAGTGGCAGACAGGATGGCAGTTAGAAAAACTAGGCCCCAAACTGTACATAATGCAAAGAAAAAAAAGAGGTGCAAGATGGAAGTGTCCTTGGGCCCTCCCACCCACCCTTATGTTGTATAAACAGGACATGCACACTTTAACAAATCAATCATTTCAGTGCCAGGGTCTGCCACACAACTGTGGCTGAAATGATTGGTTCGTTTGGGCCCCCACAAAACAAGCTGGCAATTAATGTGTCCCTGCACAAACTGGCTCTACGGAGGCAAGATGTCATCCTCATCCTCCTCATCCACCGATTCCTCACCCTCTTCAGTGTGTACATCCTCATCCTCACAAAGTATTAACTCGTCCCCACTTGAATCCACCACCACAGGTCCCTCTGTACCTTCTGGAGGCTGGTCTCCCTGGAAGAGCTGCTAATTCATTTTGATGAACATCATCTTCTCCACATTCTGTGGAAGCAACCTCCTACGCCTTTCGCTGACAAGGTTCCCGGCTGCACTAAACACTCTTTCGGAGTACACACTGGAGGGGGGGCAACTCAGGTAAAATAGAGCCAGTTTGTACAGGGGCCTCCAAATTGCCTCTTTTTCCTGCCAGTACAGGTATGGACTGTCTGACATGCCTACTTGGATGCTGTCACCGATGTAATCCTCCACCATTCTGTCAATGGTGACAGTATCATATGCAGTGACAGTACACATGTCAGAAATTGTTGCCAGGTCCTTCAGTCCGGACCAGATGTCCAAACTTGGTCCTGCCTGCCCTGCATCACCGCCAGCGGGTTGCGTAGGATACCTAAGTTTTTTCCTGGCAGCCCCAGTTGCGGGAGAATATGAAGAAGGAGCCGTTGACGTGTCACGTTCCGCTTCAGCTGACAGTGTGTTCACCAGCAGGTCTTTGCACCTCTGCAGGCTTGTGTCGGCCGGAAAGAGAGACACCACATAGGCTTTAAACCTAGGATCGAGCACGGTGGCCAAAATGTAGTGGTCTGATTTCAACAGATTGACCACCCTGGAATCCTGGCAAAGCGAATGAAGGGCTTCATCCACAAGTCCCACATGCCGAGCGGAATCGCTCCGTCTTAGCTCCTCCTTCACTTTCTCCAGCTGCTTCTGCAAAAGCCTGATGAGGGGAATGACCTGACTCAAGCTGGCAGTGTCTGAACTGACTTCACGTGTGGCAAGTTCGAAGGGCTGGAGAACCTTGCACAACACGGAAATCATTCTCCACTGCGCTTGAGTCAGGTGCATACCCCCTCCTTTGCCTATGTCATAGGTGGATGTATAGGCTTGTATGGCCTTTTGCTGCTCCTCCATCCTCTGAAGCATATAGAGGGTTGAGTTCCACCGCGTCACAACCTCTTGCTTCAGGTGATGGCGGGGCAGGTTCAAGAGTGTTTGCTGGCGCTCCAGTCTTCGGCACGCAGTCGCTCAATGGCGAAAGTGGCCAGAAATTTTTCGGGCCACCCAAAGCGTCTCCTACACGCCCCTGTCGCTTTTCAGAAAATTCTGCACCACCAAGTTTATTGTGTGAGCAAAACATGGGACATGCTGGAATTTGCCCAGATGTAATGCTCGCACAATATTGGTGGCGTTGTCAGATATCACAAATCCCCAGGAGAGTCTAAGTGGGGTAAGCCACTGGGCGATGATTTCCCTCAGTTTCTCTAAGAGGTTGTCGGCGGTGTGCCTCTTACTGAAACCGGTGATACACAGCGTAGCCTGCCTTGTAACGAGCTGGCGTTTCTGAGATGCTGCTACTGGTGACGCTGCTGCTGTTGCTGCGTAAGGTGATACATCTACCCAGTGGGCTGTCACAGTCATATAGTCCTTAGTCTGCCCTGTTCCACTTGTCCACATGTCCGTGGTTAAGTGGACATTGTGTACAACGGCATTTTTCAGGACACTGAGGACACTTTTTCTGACGTTTCTGTACAGTCTCGGTATCGCCTGCCTAGTGAAGTGGAATCTATACGGGATTTGGAACCGGGGACACACTACCTCCATCAATTGTCTAAATCCCACTGCACTAATGGCGGATACCGGACGCACGTCTAACACCAACATAGCAGTCAAGGCCTCAGTTATACGTTTTGCTTCAGGATGACTGCTGTCGTACTTCATCCTCCTCGCTAAGGACTGTTGGAGGGTCAATTGTTTAGTAAAAGTAGTGGTGTTCCTACTTCCTCTCTGGGATGATGAACGACTCCCAGCAGCAGCAACAGCAGCAGCGGCAGCAGTAGGCGTAGCAATACAGGATCCTCCGGAGGAATCCCGGATAGGAGAGTCAGTCATGCCAGTGACATGGCCTGCAGGACTACTTCCGATCCTGACTAAGGAGGAAATTGATGAGGAGGGAGTTGACGGTGTGGTTTGCAGGCGCTTGGATACAACAGGACAACGGGATTTAGGTGTCCCTGGACTGCTTACGGTCTTAGCCAAAGTTTCTGAACTTGACAGTAACTTTTTATGAACGCGCTGCAGGTGCCGTATAAGGGAAGATGTTCCTAGGTGGTTGACGTCCCTACCCCTACTTATTTCACCTTTACATATGGTACATATGGCAAGACAGTTGTTGTCCGAATTGGATAGAAATATTGCCAGACCAAAGAGGTGGAATGTTTGGTCTTCTGCCCAGGCATGACCGTGATGGGCTTTTTCATCCCACGGACAACAACTGTCTCCCCCGGAGCCTGATTTAAACAAACCACATCACCATCAGAATCCTCCTCGCCAACTTCCTCCTCAGCGCAAGCTACACCAGTATCCTCATCCTGTTGTACTTCAACAGTGACATCTTCAATTTGCATATCAGCAAGTGGACTGTGGGTGCTCCTTTCAGCACTTGCAGGGGGCGTGCAAATGGTGGAAAGAGCCACCTCTTCCCGTCCAGTGCTGGGAAGGTCAGGCAACGCAACCACCACCACACTTGGACTCTCCTTAGGGATTTGTGATATCTTCTTAGAAAGCACAGTTCTTCGCTGTGCTTTTGCCAGCTTAACTCTTTTGATTTTTAAAGAGGGAGGAGGGCTTCCATCGTCATGCGAAGCTGAACCACTAGTCATGAACATACTAGGGATCGACCTTAGCCGTTCCTTGCCACTCCGTGTCGTAAATGGCATATTGGCAAGTTTACGTTTCTCTTCAGCTGATTTAAATGTCTTTTTCAAGGTCATTTTCCTGAACTTTGCCATTTGGGATTGTATGTGCCCTCTACTATGACATTGGGCATCGGCCTTGGCAGACGACGTTGATGGCATGTTATCGTCTATGTCATGACTAGTGGCAGCAGCTTCAGCACTAGGAGGAAGTGGTTCTTGATCTTTCTCTATTTTATTTTTATCGGAGAAAGTTTGGCCCTCCATTTATGTTATATCAATTTGATATATACGTGCGGCTAAACACAGAAAATAATTTTTTTTTTGGTTTGGACTGGAGTGTACTTTCGGGGGTTACAGCACCCTTAACGGTCAAGCCAGCTGGCCCTTTACTTATTACACAGGCGCACGCTTGGCACTACTTTGTTGATGCACGTGCGGCTACTGCGCACACAATTCACAAACACAGAAAATAATTTTTTTTTTGGTTTGGACTGGAGTGTACTTTCGGGGGTTACAGCACCCTTAATGGTCAAGCCAGCCGGCCCTTTACTTATGACACAGGCGCACGCTTGGCACTACTTTGTTGATGCACGTGCGGCTACTGCGCACACAATTCACAAACACAGAAAATAATTTTTTTTTTGGTTTGGACTGGAGTGTACTTTGGGGGTTACAGCACCCTTTAACGGTCAAGCCAGCCGGCCCTTTACTTATGACACAGGCGCACGCTTGGCACTACTTTGTTGATGCACGTGCGGCAACTGCGCACACAATTCACAAACACAGAAAATAATTTTTTTTTTGGTTTGGACTGGAGTGTACTTTCGGGGGTTACAGCACCCTTAACGGTCGAGCCAGCCGGCCCTTTACTTATGACACAGGCGCACGCTTGGCACTACTTTGTTGATGCACGTGCGGCTACTGCGCACACAATTCACAAACACAGAAAATAATTTTTTTTTTGGTTTGGACTGGAGTGTACTTTGGGGGTTACAGCACCCTTTAATGGTCAAGCCAGCCGGCCCTTTACTTATGACACAGGCGCACGCTTGGCACTACTTTGTTGATGCACGTGCGGCTACTGCGCACACAATTCACAAACACAGAAAATATTTTTTTTTTTGGTTTGGACTGGAGTGTACTTTCGGGGGTTACAGCACCCTAAACGGTCAAGCCAACCGGCCCTTTACTTATGACACAGGCGCACGCTTGGCACTACTTTGTTGATGCACGTGCGGCTACTGCGCACACAATTCACAAGCACAGAAAATAATTTTTTTTTGGTTTGGACTGGAGTGTACTTTCGGGGGTTACAGCACCCTTAACGGTCAAGCCAGCCGGCCCTTTACTTATGACACAGGCTCACGCTTGGCACTACTTTGTTGATGCACGTGCGGCTACTGCGCACACAATTCACAAACACAGAAAATAATTTTTTTTTTGGTTTGGACTGGAGTGTACTTTGGGGGTTACAGCACCCTTTAACGGTCAAGCCAGCCGGCCCTTTACTTATGACACAGGCGCACGCTTGGCACTACTTTGTTGATGCACGTGCGGCTACTGCGCACACAATTCACAAACACAGAAAATAATTTTTTTTTTGGTTTGGACTGGAGTGTACTTTTGGGGGTTACAGCACCCTTAACGGTCAAGCCAGCCGGCCCTTTACTTATGACACAGGTGCACGCTTGGCACTACTTTGTTGATGCACGTGCGGCTACAGCGCACACAATTCACAAACACAGAAAATTAATTTTTTTTTGGTTTGGACTGGAGTGTACTTTCGGGGGTTACAGCACCCTTAACGGTCAAGCCAGCCGGCCCTTTACTTATGACACAGGCGCACTCTTGGCACTACTTTGTTGATGCACGTGCGGCTACTGCGCACACAATTCACAAACACAGAAAATAATTTTTTTTTTGGTTTGGACTGGAGTGTACTTTCGGGGGTTACAGCACCCTTAACGGTCAAGCCAGCCGGCCCTTTACTTATGACACAGGCGCCCGCTTGGCACTACTTTGTTGATGCACGTGCGGCTACTGCGCACACAATTCACAAACACAGAAAATAATTTTTTTTTTGGTTTGGACTGGAGTGTACTTTGGGGGTTACAGCACCCTTTAACGGTCAAGCCAGCCGGCCCTTTACTTATGACACAGGCGCACGCTTGGCACTACTTTGTTGATGCACGTGCGGCAACTGCGCACACAATTCACAAACACAGAAAATAATTTTTTTTTTGGTTTGGACTGGAGTGTACTTTCGGGGGTTACAGCACCCTTAACGGTCAAGCCAGCCGGCCCTTTACTTATGAC
>JAUIMM010000919.1:600000-773405 GCA_031769625.1 Taudactylus pleione | reverse complement strand
CTCTCGCCCCCTCTCTCTCGCCCCGTCCTCCCTCCCTCTCTCGCCCCGTCGTCTCCCTCTCTCGCCCCGTTCTCTCTCGCCCCGTCCTCTCTCTCTCTCCCCGTCCTCTCTCTCTCTCCCCGTCCTCTCTCTCGCCCGTCCTCTCTCTCTCTCGCCCGTCCTCTCTCTCGCCCCGTCCTCTCTCTCGCCCCGTCCTCTCTCTCTCTCGCCCCGTCCTCTCCCCGTCCTCTCTCTCTCGCCCCGTCCTCTCTCTCGCCCCGTTCTCTCTCTCGCCCCGTCCTCTCTCTCGCCCCGTCCTCTCTCTCTCTCTCTCGCCCCGTCCTCTCTCTCTCTTGCCCCGTCTCTCTCTCTCTCTTGCCCCGTCTCTCTCTCTCTTGCCCCGTCTCTCTCTCTCTCTCTCTCTCGCCCCGTCTCTCTCTCTCTCTCGCCCCGTCTCTCTCTCTCTCGCCCCGTACTCTCTCTCTCGCCCCGCCCTCTCTCTCTCGCCCCGCCCTCTCTCTCTCTCTCGCTCCGTCCTCTCTCTCTCGCCCCTATCCTCTCTCTCGCCCCGTCCTCTCTCTCTCGCTCCGTCCTCTCTCTCTCTCTCTCGCCCCGTCCTCTCTCTCTCTCGCCCCGTCCTCTCTCTCTCTCTCGCCCCCGTCCTCTCTCTCTCTCGCCCCGTCGTCTCTCTCGCCCCGTCGTCTCTCTCGCCCCGTCGTCTCTCTCTCTCGCCCCGTCCTCTCTCTCTCCCCGTCCTCTCTCTCTCTCGCCCCGTCCTCTCTCTCTCTCGCCCCGTCCTCTCTCTCTCTCGCCCCGTCCTCTCTCTCGCCCAGTCCTCTCTCTCTCTCTCTCCCCGTCCTCTCTCTCGCCCCGTCCTCTCTCTCTCGCCCCGTCCTCTCTCTCTCTCTCGCCCCGTCCTCTCTCTCTCTCTCGCCCCGTTCTCTCTGTCTCTCGCCCGTCCTCTCTGTCTCTCGCCCGTCCTCTCTCTCTCTCGCCCCGTCATCTGTCTCTCGCCCGTCCTCTCTCTCTCTGTCTCTCGCCCCGTCCTCTCTCTCTCTCTCTCTCGCCCCGTCCTCTCTCTCTCTCGCCCCGTCCTCTCTCTCTCTCGCCCCGTCCTCTCTCTCTCTCTCGCCCCGTCCTCTCTCTCTCTCTCGCCCCGTCCTCTCTCTCTCGCCCCGTCCTCTCTCTCTCTTTCGCCCCGTCCTCTCTCTCTCTCGCCCCGTCCTCTCTCTCGCCCCCCTCTCTCTCTCGCCCCCTCTATCTCACCCCGTCCTCCCTCTCTCTCGCCCCGTCGTCTCTCTCTCTCGCCCCGTCCTCTCTCTCTCTCGCCCCGTCCTCTCTCTCTCTCTCGCCCCGTCCTCTCTCTCTCTCTCTCGCCCCGTCCTCTCTCTCTCGCCCCGTCCTCTCTCTCTCGCCCCGTCCTCTCTCTCTCGCCCCGTCCTCTCTCTCTCGCCCCGTCCTCTCTCTCGCCCCGTCCTCTCTCTCTCGCCCCGTCCTCTCTCTCTCCCCGTCCTCTCTCTCTGTCTCTCGCCCCGTCCTCTCTCTCTCTCTCTCTCGCCCCGTCCTCTCTCTCTCTGTCGCCCCGTCCTCTCTCTCTCTCGCCCCGTCCTCTCTCTCTCTCTCGCCCCGTCCTCTCTCTCGCCCCGTCCTCTCTCTCTCTTTCGCCCCGTCCTCTCTCTCTCTCGCCCCGTCCTCTCTCTCTCTCGCCCCCGCTCTCTCTCGCCCCCTCTATCTCACCCCGTCCTCCCTCTCTCTCTCGCCCCGTCGTCTCTCTCTCTCGCCCCGTCCTCTCTCTCTCCCCGTCCTCTCTCTCTCTCGCCCCGTCCTCTCTCTCTCTCTCTCGCCCCGTCCTCTCTCTCTCGCCCCGTCCTCTCTCTCTCGCCCCGTCCTCTCTCTCTCGCCCCGTCCTCTCTCTCGCCCCGTCCTCTCTCTCTCTCTCGCCCCGTCCTCTCTCTCTCCCCGTCCTCTCTCTCTCTCTCGCCCCGTCCTCTCTCTCTCTCGCCCCGTCCTCTCTCTCGCCCCGTCCTCTCTCTCGCCCGTCCTCTCTCTCGCCCCGTCCTCTCTCTCGCCCCGTCCTCTCTCTCTCTCTCTCGCCCCGTCCTCTCTCTCTCTCTCTCGCCCCGTCCTCTCTCTCTCTCGCCCCGTCTCTCTCTCTCTCGCCCCGTCTCTCTCTCTCTCTTGCCCCGTCTCTCTCTCTCTCTTGCCCCGTCTCTCTCTCTCTCTCTCGCCCCGTCTCTCTCTCTCTCTCTCGCCCCGTCTCTCTCTCTCTCTCGCCCCGTACTCTCTCTCTCGCCCCGCCCTCTCTCTCTCTCGCTCCGTCCTCTCTCTCTCTCTCGCCCCTATCCTCTCTCTCGCCCCGTCCTCTCTCTCTCGCTCCGTCCTCTCTCTCGCCCCGTCCTCTCTCTCTCTCTCTCTCGCCCCGTCCTCTCTCTCTCTCGCCCCGTCCTCTCTCTCTCTCTCGCCCCGTCGTCTCTCTCTCTCGCCCCGTCGTCTCTCTCTCTCGCCCCGTCGTCTCTCTCTCTCGCCCCGTCGTCTCTCTCTCTCGCCCCGTCGTCTCTCTCTCTCGCCCCGTCGTCTCTCTCGCCCCCGTCCTCTCTCTCGCCCCGTCCTCTCTCTCTCCCCCGTCCTCTCTCTCTCTCGCCCCGTCCTCTCTCTCTCTCGCCCCGTCCTCTCTCTCTCTCGCCCCGTCCTCTCTCTCTCTCGTCCCGTCCTCTCTCTCGCCCCGTCCTCTCTCGCCCCGTCCTCTCTCGCCCCGTCCTCTCTCTCTCGCCCCGTCCTCTCTCTCTCGCCCCGTCCTCTCTCTCTCGCCCCGTCCTCTCTCTCTCGCCCCGTCCTCTCTCTCTCGCCCCGTCCTCTCTCTCTCGCCCCGTCCTCTCTCTCTCTCGCCCCGTCCTCTCTCTCTCTCTCGCCCCGTCCTCTCTCTCTCTCTCGCCCCGTCCTCTCTCTCTCTCTCGCCCCGTCCTCTCTCTCTCTCTCGCCCCGTCCTCTGTCTCTCGCCCGTCCTCTCTCTCTCTCGCCCCGTCCTCTCTGTCTCTCGCCCATCCTCTCTCTCTCTGTCTCTCGCCCCGTCCTCTCTCTCTCTCGCCCCGTCCTCTCTCTCTCTCTCGCCCCGTCCTCTCTCTCTCTCTCGCCCCGTCCTCTCTCTCTCTCTCGCCCCGTCCTCTCTCTCTCGCCCCGTCCTCTCTCTCTCGCCCCGTCCTCTCTCTCTCTTTCGCCCCGTCCTCTCTCTCTCTTTCGCCCCGTCCTCTCTCTCTCTTTCGCCCCGTCCTCTCTCTCTCTCGCCCCGTCCTCTCTCTCTCTCGCCCCGTCCTCTCTCTCTCTCTCGCCCCGTCCTCTCTCTCTCTCTCGCCCCGTCCTCTCTCTCTCGCCCCGTCCTCTCTCTCTCGCCCCGTCCTCTCTCTCGCCCCGTCCTCTCTCTCTCTCTCGCCCCGTCCTCTCTCTCTCCCCGTCCTCTCTCTCTCTCTCTCTCGCCCCGTCCTCTCTCTCGCCCCGTCCTCTCTCTCGCCCCGTCCTCTCTCTCGCCCCGTCCTCTCTCTCGCCCCGTCCTCTCTCTCGCCCCGTCCTCTCTCTCGCCCCGTCCTCTCTCTCGCCCCGTCCTCTCTCGCCCCGTCCTCTCTCTCTCTCGCCCCGTCCTCTCTCGCCCCGTCCTCTCTCTCTCTCGCCCCGTCCTCTCTCGCCCCGTCCTCTCTCTCTCTCGCCCCGTCCTCTCTCTCTCTCGCCCCGTCCTCTCTCGCCCCGTCCTCTCTCTCGCCCCGTCCTCTCTCTCTCGCCCCGTCCTCTCTCTCTCGCCCCGTCCTCTCTCTCTCTCTCGCCCCGTCCTCTCTCTCTCTCTCGCCCCGTCCTCTCTGTCTCTCGCCCGTCCTCTCTCTCTCTCGCCCCGTCCTCTCTGTCTCTCGCCCATCCTCTCTCTCTCTGTCTCTCGCCCCGTCCTCTCTCTCTCTCGCCCCGTCCTCTCTCTCTCGCCCCGTCCTCTCTCTCTCTCTCGCCCCGTCCTCTCTCTCTCTCTCGCCCCGTCCTCTCTCTCTCGCCCCGTCCTCTCTCTCTCGCCCCGTCCTCTCTCTCTCTTTCGCCCCGTCCTCTCTCTCTCTTTCGCCCCGTCCTCTCTCTCTCTCGCCCCGTCCTCTCTCTCTCTCTCGCCCCGTCCTCTCTCTCTCTCGCCCCGTCCTCTCTCTCTCTCTCGCCCCGTCCTCTCTCTCGCCCCGTCCTCTCTCTCTCTTTCGCCCCGTCCTCTCTCTCTCTCGTCCCGTCCTCTCTCTCTCTCGCCCCCGCTCTCTCTCGCCCCCTCTATCTCACCCCGTCCTCCCTCTCTCTCTCGCCCCGTCGTCTCTCTCTCTCGCCCCGTCCTCTCTCTCTCCCCGTCCTCTCTCTCTCTCGCCCCGTCCTCTCTCTCTCTCTCTCGCCCCGTCCTCTCTCTCTCGCCCCGTCCTCTCTCTCTCGCCCCGTCCTCTCTCTCTCGCCCCGTCCTCTCTCTCGCCCCGTCCTCTCTCTCTCTCTCGCCCCGTCCTCTCTCTCTCCCCGTCCTCTCTCTCTCTCTCGCCCCGTCCTCTCTCTCTCTCTCTCGCCCCGTCCTCTCTCTCGCCCCGTCCTCTCTCTCGCCCCGTCCTCTCTCTCGCCCCGTCCTCTCTCTCGCCCCGTCCTCTCTCTCGCCCCGTCCTCTCTCTCGCCCCGTCCTCTCTCTCTCTCTCTCGCCCCGTCCTCTCTCTCTCTCTCTCGCCCCGTCCTCTCTCTCTCTCGCCCCGTCTCTCTCTCTCTCTTGCCCCGTCTCTCTCTCTCTCTTGCCCCGTCTCTCTCTCTCTCTTGCCCCGTCTCTCTCTCTCTCTCTCGCCCCGTCTCTCTCTCTCTCTCTCGCCCCGTCTCTCTCTCTCTCTCGCCCCGTACTCTCTCTCTCGCCCCGCCCTCTCTCTCTCTCGCTCCGTCCTCCTCTCTCTCGCCCCGTCCTCTCTCTCTCGCTCCGTCCTCTCTCTCTCTCTCGCCCCGTCCTCTCTCTCTCTCTCTCTCGCCCCGTCCTCTCTCTCTCTCGCCCCGTCCTCTCTCTCTCTCTCGCCCCGTCGTCTCTCTCTCTCGCCCCGTCGTCTCTCTCTCTCGCCCCGTCGTCTCTCTCTCTCGCCCCGTCGTCTCTCTCTCTCGCCCCGTCGTCTCTCTCTCTCGCCCCGTCGTCTCTCTCGCCCCGTCCTCTCTCTCGCCCCGTCCTCTCTCTCTCCCC
The DNA here is from genome assembly GCA_031769625.1 of Taudactylus pleione. Taxonomy (NCBI): domain Eukaryota; kingdom Metazoa; phylum Chordata; class Amphibia; order Anura; family Myobatrachidae; genus Taudactylus; species Taudactylus pleione. Next base: position 768,223 of record JAUIMM010000919.1, on the reverse strand, counting down.
GTCCTCTCTCTCTCTCGCCCCGTCCTCTCTCTCTCTCGCCCCGTCCTCTCTCTCTCTCGCCCCGTCCTCTCTCTCTCTCGTCCCGTCCTCTCTCTCTCTCGCCCCGTCCTCTCTCGCCCCGTCCTCTCTCGCCCCGTCCTCTCTCTCTCGCCCCGTCCTCTCTCTCTCGCCCCGTCCTCTCTCTCTCGCCCCGTCCTCTCTCTCTCGCCCCGTCCTCTCTCTCTCGCCCCGTCCTCTCTCTCTCTCGCCCCGTCCTCTCTCTCTCTCTCGCCCCGTCCTCTCTCTCTCTCTCGCCCCGTCCTCTCTCTCTCTCTCGCCCCGTCCTCTCTCTCTCTCTCGCCCCGTCCTCTCTCTCTCTCTCACCCCGTCCTCTGTCTCTCGCCCGTCCTCTCTCTCTCTCGCCCCGTCCTCTCTGTCTCTCGCCCATCCTCTCTCTCTCTCGCCCCGTCCTCTCTGTCTCTCGCCCATCCTCTCTCTCTCTGTCTCTCGCCCCGTCCTCTCTCTCTCTCGCCCCGTCCTCTCTCTCTCTCTCGCCCCGTCCTCTCTCTCTCTCTCGCCCCGTCCTCTCTCTCTCTCTCGCCCCGTCCTCTCTCTCTCGCCCCGTCCTCTCTCTCTCGCCCCGTCCTCTCTCTCTCTTTCGCCCCGTCCTCTCTCTCTCTTTCGCCCCGTCCTCTCTCTCTCTTTCGCCCCGTCCTCTCTCTCTCTCGCCCCGTCCTCTCTCTCTCTCGCCCCGTCCTCTCTCTCTCTCTCGCCCCGTCCTCTCTCTCTCTCTCGCCCCGTCCTCTCTCTCTCGCCCCGTCCTCTCTCTCTCGCCCCGTCCTCTCTCTCGCCCCGTCCTCTCTCTCTCGCCCCGTCCTCTCTCTCTCCCCGTCCTCTCTCTCTCTCTCTCTCGCCCCGTCCTCTCTCTCGCCCCGTCCTCTCTCTCGCCCCGTCCTCTCTCTCGCCCCGTCCTCTCTCTTGCCCCGTCCTCTCTCTCGCCCCGTCCTCTCTCTCGCCCCGTCCTCTCTCTCGCCCCGTCCTCTCTCTCGCCCCGTCCTCTCTCGCCCCGTCCTCTCTCTCTCTCGCCCCGTCCTCTCTCGCCCCGTCCTCTCTCTCTCTCGCCCCGTCCTCTCTCGCCCCGTCCTCTCTCTCTCTCGCCCCGTCCTCTCTCTCTCTCGCCCCGTCCTCTCTCGCCCCGTCCTCTCTCTCGCCCCGTCCTCTCTCTCTCGCCCCGTCCTCTCTCTCTCGCCCCGTCCTCTCTCTCTCTCTCGCCCCGTCCTCTCTCTCTCTCTCGCCCCGTCCTCTCTGTCTCTCGCCCGTCCTCTCTCTCTCTCGCCCCGTCCTCTCTGTCTCTCGCCCATCCTCTCTCTCTCTGTCTCTCGCCCCGTCCTCTCTCTCTCTCGCCCCGTCCTCTCTCTCTCGCCCCGTCCTCTCTCTCTCTCTCGCCCCGTCCTCTCTCTCTCTCTCGCCCCGTCCTCTCTCTCTCGCCCCGTCCTCTCTCTCTCGCCCCGTCCTCTCTCTCTCTTTCGCCCCGTCCTCTCTCTCTCTTTCGCCCCGTCCTCTCTCTCTCTCGCCCCGTCCTCTCTCTCTCTCGCCCCCTCTCTCTCACCCCGTCCTCTCTCTCTCTCTCTCTCTCGCCCCGTCCTCTCTCTCGCCCCGTCCTCTCTCTCTCGCCCCGTCCTCTCTCTCGCCCCGTCCTCTCTCTCGCCCCGTCCTCTCTCTCTCGCCCCGTCCTCTCTCTCTCCCCGTCCTCTCTCTCTCTCTCTCTCGCCCCGTCCTCTCTCTCGCCCCGTCCTCTCTCTCGCCCCGTCCTCTCTCTCGCCCCGTCCTCTCTCTCGCCCCGTCCTCTCTCTCGCCCCGTCCTCTCTCTTGCCCCGTCCTCTCTCTCGCCCCGTCCTCTCTCTCGCCCCGTCCTCTCTCTCGCCCCGTCCTCTCTCGCCCCGTCCTCTCTCTCTCTCGCCCCGTCCTCTCTCGCCCCGTCCTCTCTCTCTCTCGCCCCGTCCTCTCTCGCCCCGTCCTCTCTCTCTCTCGCCCCGTCCTCTCTCTCTCTCGCCCCGTCCTCTCTCTCGCCCCGTCCTCTCTCTCGCCCCGTCCTCTCTCTCGCCCCGTCCTCTCTCTCGCCCCGTCCTCTCTCTCGCCCCGTCCTCTCTCTCGCCCCGTCCTCTCTCTCTATTTTGCCCCGTCCTCTCTCTCTCTTGCCCGTCTCTCTCTCTCTCTTGCCCCGTCTCTCTCTCTCTCTTGCCCCGTCTCTCTCTCTCGCCCCGTCCTCTCTCTCTCTCGCCCCGTCCTCTCTCGCCCCGTCCTCTCTCTCTCTCTCTCCCCGTCCTCTCTCTCTCTCTCGCCCCGTCCTCTCTCTCTCGCCCCGTCCTCTCTCTCTCTCACCCCGTCCTCTCTCTCTCTCGCCCCGTCCTCTCTCTCGCCCCGTCCTCTCTCTCTCTCCCCGTCCTCTCTCTCTCTCTCGCCCCGTCCTCTCTCTCTCGCCCCGTCCTCTCTCTCTCGCCCCGTCCTCTCTCTCTCTCTTGCCCCGTCCTCTGTCTCTCGCCCGTCCTCTCTCTCTCTCGCCCCGTCCTCTCTGTCTCTCGCCCGTCCTCTCTCTCTCTGTCTCTCGCCCCGTCCTCTCTCTCTCTCTCTCTCTCGCCCCGTCCTCTCTCTCTCTCTCGCCCCGTCCTCTCTCTCTCTCGCCCCGTCCTCTCTCTCTCGCCCCGTCCTCTCTCTCTCTTTCGCCCCGTCCTCTCTCTCGCCCCGTCCTCTCTCTCTCTCGCCCCCTCTCTCTCTCGCCCCCTCTCTCTCACCCCGTCCTCCCTCTCTCTCTCGCCCCGTCGTCTCTCTCTCTCGCCCCGTCCTCTCTCTCTCCCCGTCCTCTCTCTCTCTCGCCCCGTCCTCTCTCTCTCTCTCTCGCCCCGTCCTCTCTCTCGCCCCGTCCTCTCTCTCTCGCCCCGTCCTCTCTCTCGCCCCGTCCTCTCTCTCTCGCCCCGTCCTCTCTCTCTCGCCCCGTCCTCTCTCTCTCGCCCCGTCCTCTCTCTCTCGCCCCGTCCTCTCTCTCTCGCCCCGTCCTCTCTCTCTCTCTCGCCCCGTCCTCTCTCTCTCTCTCGCCCCGTCCTCTCTCTCTCCCCGTCCTCTCTCTCTCTCTCGCCCCGTCCTCTCTCTCGCCCCGTCCTCTCTCTCGCCCCGTCCTCTCTCTCGCCCCGTCCTCTCTCTCGCCCCGTCCTCTCTCTCGCCCCGTCCTCTCTCTCGCCCCGTCCTCTCTCTCGCCCCGTCCTCTCTCGCCCCGTCCTCTCTCTCTCTCGCCCCGTCCTCTCTCGCCCCGTCCTCTCTCTCTCTCGCCCCGTCCTCTCTCTCTCTCGCCCCGTCCTCTCTCTCTCTCGCCCCGTCCTCTCTCTCTCTCGCCCCGTCCTCTCTCTCTCTCGCCCCGTCCTCTCTCTCGCCCCGTCCTCTCTCTCTATTTTGCCCCGTCCTCTCTCTCTCGCCCCGTCCTCTCTCTCTCTTGCCCCGTCCTCTCTCTCTCTTGCCCCGTCTCTCTCTCTCTCTTGCCCCGTCTCTCTCTCTCTCTTGCCCCGTCTCTCTCTCTCTCTCGCCCCGTCTCTCTCTCTCTCGCCCCGTACTCTCTCTCTCGCCCCGCCCTCTCTCTCTCTCTCGCTCCGTCCTCTCTCTCTCTCTCGCCCCTATCCTCTCTCTCGCCCCGTCCTCTCTCTCTCACTCCGTCCTCTCTCTCTCTCTCTCTCTCTCTCGCCCCGTCCTCTCTCTCTCTCGCCCCGTCCTCTCTCTCTCTCTCGCCCCGTCCTCTCTCTCTCTCGCCCCGTCGTCTCTCTCTCTCGCCCCGTCGTCTCTCTCTCTCGCCCCGTCCTCTCTCTCGCCCCGTCCTCTCTCTCGCCCCGTCCTCTCTCTCGCCCCGTCCTCTCTCTCGCCCCATCCTCTCTCTCTCCCCGTCCTCTCTCTCCCCGTCCTCTCTCGCCCCGTCCTCTCTCTCGCCCCGTCCTCTCTCTCGCCCCGTCCTCTCTCTCTCTCGCCCCGTCCTCTCTCTCTCTCGCCCCGTCCTCTCTCTCTCTCGCCCCGTCCTCTCTCTCTCTCGCCCCGTCCTCTCTCTCTCTCGCCCCGTCCTCTCTCTCTCCCCCCCCGTCCTCTCTCTCTCTCCCCGTCCTCTCTCTCTCTCTTGCCCCGTCTCTCTCTCTCTCTTGCCCCGTCTCTCTCTCTCTCTTGCCCCGTCTCTCTCTCTCTCTCGCCCCGTCTCTCTCTCTCTCTCGCCCCGTCTCTCTCTCTCTCGCCCCGTCTCTCTCTCTCTCTCGCCCCGTCTCTCTCTCTCTCTCGCTCCGTCCTCTCTCTCTCTCTCGCCCCTATCCTCTCTCTCGCCCCGTCCTCTCTCTCTCGCTCCGTCCTCTCTCTCTCTCTCTCTCTCGCCCCGTCCTCTCTCTCTCTCGCCCCGTCCTCCCTCTCTCTCTCGCCCCGTCGTCTCTCTCTCTCGCCCCGTCGTCTCTCTCTCTCGCCCCGTCGACTCTCTCTCGCCCCGTCCTCTCTCTCTCCCCGTCCTCTCTCTCTCCCCGTCCTCTCTCTCTCCCCGTCCTCTCTCTCGCCCCGTCCTCTCTCTCGCCCCGTCCTCTCTCTCTCTCGCCCCGTCCTCTCTCTCTCTCGCCCCGTCCTCTCTCTCTCCCCCCCGTCCTCTCTCTCGCCCCGTCCTCTCTCTCTCCCCGTCCTCTCTCTCTCTCGCCCCGTCCTCTCTCTCTCCCCGTCCTCTCTCTCTCTCTCTCGCCCCGTCCTCTCTCTCGCCCCGTCCTCTCTCGCCCCGTCCTCTCTCTCGCCCCGTCCTCTCTCTCTCTCGCCCCGTCCTCTCTCTCTCTCGCCCCGTCCTCTCTCTCTCTCGCCCCGTCCTCTCTCTCTCCCCGTCCTCTCTCTCTCCCCGTCCTCTCTCTCTCCCCGTCCTCTCTCTCTCCCCGTCCTCTCTCTCGCCCCGTCCTCTCTCTCGCCCCGTCCTCTCTCTCTCTCGCCCCGTCCTCTCTCTCTCTCGCCCCGTCCTCTCTCTCTCCCCCCCGTCCTCTCTCTCGCCCCGTCCTCTCTCTCGCCCCGTCCTCTCTCTCTCTCGCCCCGTCCTCTCTCTCTCCCCGTCCTCTCTCTCTCTCTCTCGCCCCGTCCTCTCTCTCGCCCCGTCCTCTCTCTTGCCCCGTCCTCTCTCTCGCCCCGTCCTCTCTCTCGCCCCGTCCTCTCTCTCGCCCCGTCCTCTCTCTCGCCCCGTCCTCTCTCTCGCCCCGTCCTCTCTCTCTCTCTCTCGCCCCGTCCTCTCTCTCTCTCTCTCGCCCCGTCCTCTCTCTCTCTCTCTCGCCCCGTCCTCTCTCTCTCTCTCTCGCCCCGTCCTCTCTCTCTCTCTCTCGCCCCGTCCTCTCTCTCTCTCTCGCCCCGTCCTCTCTCTCTCTCGCCCCGTCCTCTCTCTCTCTCGCCCCGTCATCTCTCTCTCTCTCGCCCCGTCATCTCTCTCTCTCTCTCTCGCCCCGTCCTCTCTCTCTCTCTCTCGCCCCGTCCTCTCTCTCTCTCTCTCGCCCCGTCCTCTCTCTCTCTCTCTCTCGCCCCGTCCTCTCTCTCTCTCGCCCCGTCCCCTCTCTCTCTCTCGCCCCGTCCCCTCTCTCGCCCCGTCCTCTCTCTCGCCCCGTCCTCTCTCTCGCCCCGTCCTCTCTCTCGCCCCGTCCTCTCTCTCGCCCCGTCCTCTCTCTCGCCCCGTCCTCTCTCGCCCCGTCCTCTCTCTCGCCCTGTCCTCTCTCTCGCCCCGTCCTCTCTCTCTCTCTCTCTCGCCCCGTCCTCTCTCTCTCGCCCCGTCCTCTCTCTCTCTCCCCGTCCTCTCTCTCTCTCCCCGTCCTCTCTCTCGCCCCCTCCTCTCTCTCTCTCGCCCCCTCCTCTCTCTCTCTCGCCCCCTCCTCTCTCTCTCTCGCCCCCTCCTCTCTCTCTCGCCCCCTCCTCTCTCTCTCTCGCCCCGTCCTCTCTCTCTCTCGCCCCGTCCTCTCTCTCTCTCGCCCCGTCCTCTCTCTCTCTCGCCCCGTCCTCTCTCTCTCTCGCCCCGTCCCCTCTCTCTCTCTCTCTCTCGCCCCGTGTCTCTCTCTCTCGCCCCGTGTCTCTCGCCCCGTGTCTCTCTCTCTCTCGCCCCGTGTCTCTCTCTCTCTCTCGCCCCGTGTCTCATCTTTTTTTTTTTTTTTTTTACCACTTTGCTGCTGAAAGAGAAAACAGCTTCAGATGGACTTCTTCAAACTTTAAATGTTTAGTATTTGGGAGTCTCCAAAATCTTGCTGTTCCAAGAAATAGAAATAGAAAATGCATAATTCCAATGATCACAAGTATATCAAATAATTTCAAAGTGAAAAAAATGCACATAATCGGCAGTATTTTATCAGCGTTGTACATTTAATTGGTATATATATATATATTTTTTTTTTTCTTTTATGGGTTGCAAATTTGGTAACTTTTTTTCTTTTCTTTCTGTTTCAGCTACTATCGTAGGGCTTTTGCACTGGTAAGGTTTTTTATAACATAGCACTAACAAAACAAAAAAATAACACTATTAAATATCCACATTGTTAAATTAATAACTAATGATCTGACCATAGAAAGCATGCTAGAACATGTTTCTCCTACAGTGTGTAGTGTTTTTGTTTTATTTCTTTAAATTTAATTTAGAAATATCTGACTCATTTGTTTAGTTGTATATTTTTGTTGATCAGTCTGTGGTGGATACACACGGTGCGATCTGTACCAACAACGACTTGAAAGATATATTTCAGTGAAGTCATCCTGCCACATCTCTGAACAGGCAAAGTTGATGATATCATCTAAGTTGGCCTTCATTCATGGACAATGAAAGATATCTTTATTGTCCATGCTGTCAGGTTGGTGACTGCAAAAAAGTGAACGATATGAACGGCATCATTATCGTTCATGAAAGTCGTACCGTGTGTACGCACCATTACTTGATTATTATTGTCGTCATAAGATGCATTTTATATTACTTTACTCATATGGAGTGTTGCTTCTATATCACGCATAAACTACCACTGCGATATGCCACCTGGCCACTTAACGGTCAAATTCTATTTTCATGCCAACTATCCAGACTACTTTTCCCCTGTGTAGACATTGTTACCCCCAATTAAAATTCTGCATCCAGAACATCACAACCGTTAATGGTGTGCATTTATAAAAACGTGCACAGGGAAACTGTATAAAGTAAGTAAATGATTTGAGAATACTTCCCAACATTTATACTACTGTACTGACAGTTTTTCTTTTGTAAATGTCACAATTGGCACAATACACTTATTTAGAACTATTGTTATATATGTTGTATTGTAGATTCCCATCAAAATGCTACAGTTTTTACTCCTTGGAGCACAGGACATTCCTGCAAGCTCTACATTATTAAAAACAAAATAATTAATTTATAAATGGAGGCTATATGTGTGCTCCTCTGGAGCAATAAGCATATAGAACTGTCTGTTGTGTTCCCAGAGTCTGCCTACCTCTTTTTCCTCTTCATTATATTCCTTGTCACTGTAATTGTAGGAAGAGGTGCTCAGTGATTATGTCTGTGCATACAGCATTAGCCATTAACCCTGTTTAGAGATTCAAAGCCAGAAAAAAAGTAAAACAAAAAACCTATGATTTATGATGTTTAACTTGTATGTTTTACAGGAGCTACATATCAACACTTTTTGAAAATGATCGCCATTTTTCTCACCTTTCAACTTTGGAACGAGAGATGGCCTTTCGCACTGAAATGGTTAGTTGTTTTCAGCTAAAAGCATGCAGAATAAAATATATAAATATTATAACAAAATAAAAGCATGCAGAATTTGGGATAAATTGACTTTGACACATATACACCTACCTCCTGGAGAGTGTTCTTGATTTGGCCAACTGTTGTGAAGGGGTTTTTCTTCACCAGGGAAATAATTCTTTTGTCATCCACCACAGTTGTTTTCTTTTGGTGTTGCTGATTTGTATGTAATTACCCTCAAATTAAATCTGAAAGTCTGCAGTTAAAGCACATCTTGTTTGTTTCATTTCAGAGCCATTGTGGTGATGAATAGAGGCCAAAATATGAAAATTCTGTCAATGTCCCAATATTTATGCACCTGACTGTACATAGTACCTCCGTGCGCTACAAGTCGCGTTAAACTTAGCGCATGAACACCATGCGACTTGGTGTCGCCGAGCGTCTTTTCGCGTGACTTTTTTTCTTCAAATGCATCTTATTTGTTTCTGCATGCAAAATACTACGTTATGGTGTCAGCGGCTGTGACACTTTAACTTAGCATTTCACATGCAGATACACCCGCAGTTGCACACAGAATATGTGCATGCCGCATATCACTTTGCGAATAAGATGCATTTGAAGGTAAAAAGTCGCACGAAAAGAAGCTTGGTGCTACCGAGTCACATCATGGCATGGTACGACTAGAAGAGCTGTTTAACGCGCAAGGAAGTAAGATGTATGTGGACACATCTGTATTGTAACATCAGGCTTATTTTCTATTTGATATTCCTGCCATTTAGATTTGCTGGTCAAAACCACCAAAACTGTTGGCACTTCCTGCAGAATTTATTTCCCCTTATGGATGTTTTATTATTTTTTGCCATATCTAAAACCTTTTATCTGCCAGTTATATTTGAATGAGTAAGAAATTAATAGAAACAACATTTTGAAAGAAAACTCAAGTTTTTTACTTGATGAGGGTGCATGTCAAAATGCAAGATGAAAAAAAAGTAATATGAGACGATTAACTAGTTAACTGGCACAGTCTCATAGTATGCAACCACAGCCAGCTGGGCTTTCACTGTCACGATCACATCCACCAGTCCCTCCAGCAATGATATAGTGGTTTCTAACCGTCATCATCAATATCTATTTTGTGCCCTAGATTGCTGTGCAAAGAACACTTTCTACCGCATAAGAAGGGAATGTCTGTTTCCGCCAGAGAACTATTAGGTTGATCTCATGCGAGTGCAGAGAGTGATGGTCAGTCCTCATATGACACACATTAGGATGCTCTCTGCAGTATGGCGAGGGGAGGGGGTAGAGTGCCTTTTGGCACTATGGTAGATGTACATTGAAGTGCCAAAAGTCATGGGAAAGTGACACAGCAGGTATATGCATGGCTATCAACAGCAAAAGCAATTTGAATTAATTTTATTGAGTAAATAATAAGACAGATTATGCTTTAAAAACTGTATACAGGAATTGCTAATTGTTTGCTATGTCACTTTGTAACGCAAGTCACCATGGAATGACCCCCATAAGTGCTCGATTGAGTTCCTTTCGGGTGAACGTGGTGACCACACCATTCGCTGGAACTCTCCAGAATGCTCCTCGAACAAATTCTGAGCAACTTGTGGCAGATGACACGGTGCATTATCCTTCTGGAATATCCATCGTTATGGGGGTGCATGAAGTCTATGATGGCTGCATATGGTCATCAAGCAATGCCATGTAGCGGCTACCAGTCAATGACTTGTTCAGGTGATCCAGCTAATCCAGCCCATGCTACGTGAACACACCCCACCATTATGGAGCCACCACCAGCCTGCACGGTGCCTTGTTGACAACTGGGGTCCATGGCCTCATGGGGTCTGTGCAACACCTGAACCCTACCATCAGCCCAAAACAACTGGAACAGTGACTCATCAGACCATGCCACATGTTGCCAGTCCTCCAGGGTCTAATTAGCGACATCACAAGCCCAGGTGAGGTGCTGTGTCCGGTGCTGTAATGTTAACAGGAGCACTCTGGTGGGTCTTCTGATCCCATATTCCATGAAAGCTAAAGAATGCTCCACTGAGCTGCTGGTTATGTGTCTGGTACCACCTGTATTGAATATATGGATGTGATTTGAGCCAGTGTCGCTTGTCTGTTACCAAATGACAATTATGACCAGACGCCGCTGGTCACGATCATTAAACACCTGTGGTTGGCCATTGCGCTGTCCACATTGCATGGTAATGCCTTCCATAAGGTATTCCCGATACACACCTGACACGTAGATTTAAGAATGTTCAATGTCCGCACAACTTTGGAAATGGAATGTCCCATCCATCGGGCACCCACTATCCTGCCCCGTTCGAACTCTGATAATTCAAGTCACCTTGCCATGAGCATCCTAGCCAGTTTTCAAACTAACTCGCAAGATATCAGAGTACAGCTGATGCAGGTCTGGGTATTTCCAAGATGTCCCAGTACATGCTGCCACCTACTCTTACCATTGCGTACTGCTAATCCATGACTTTTGCCACTTCAGTGTAGAGTGGTACTGCTTCTTAAACATTTATTCATACTTGCCAACTTTTCATGTCTCCTCTCTGGGAGAAGTCTGGAGAGGAGACATTAAAAGTTGGCAAGGATGACTAAAGATTCAGTTGATCACTCCGGGGGGTGCATCGGGCCACTTCACGACATTAGGCCCTTTTTCTGTTGTGGCAAAATGCAGTGGGTCTAAAATTATGCAAATCTTGTCATATTGGCCCCCTTCCCCTTATACAGACCTGCGATTGTCGGTATTCTCTCCCCATCCTGCCCCCTTCACTAGGGGCCAGGGATGACAACCCAAAAAATCAGACTTCTTCCTGACCTGTGAAAGTAGGTTTATTAGCCCTGGGTGGTGAGGAATATTGCCACAGTGGAGATCTATGGACACCCGTGGGGGAGAGTTATGCCACTGGGAGTCTATTACCACTTGATGGGATGAATCGCATATGTTATGCTATATATAAGAAGGCTAGATTGTCATATATCAGATGCTATCATTGGTTTTGGAGATGCAAAGGCCTAAATCTGGCCCAAGTTACTCCGTGAACAGTTTAGTCTAAAATAAGTTGCAGATAGCCTCAAATTAAACTTTATTCCGTGTAGTTTTAACATAGAGATGTGTTTCCTGACAATAAGTAACAAACACTGTGTATATTATTACCTTTTTAATTCATTTTTTTTTGTTTGTACAGGGTCTCTATTATTCTTACTTCAAATCCATCATTGAAGCACCATCATATTATTCTGGGTTGCAGTTAATAATGAATGATAATGTTACAGAATATCCTAGTGTAATAAATACTTTGAAACGATTTAATCTGTACCCTGAGGTAATATTTTATTTCTATAACTAAGCTTGTCTGTTACTGCAAAAAATGATCCTGTCTTATTTTTTTATTTAATTAGTTGTCATGTTATTATGTTGATGCCCTTTTCCAGACTTGGCTGTAAATTTAGTAACAGATGCTTTTGAATGCTGCTTACGGCCAAATATAATAGGTTGCGAATTTGTTAAAAATGCGAGTTTTGCACTAAACTCGCATTTTTTACTAACTCGCAAATGTAATAGGGTGCGACTATAGTAAAACAAATTTTTCGGGCTTTACTATAACTCGCAAAAAACATCTCGCATCCAGATGTTTTCCCATTCTCTAGATAGAACTCTGGCAATGTAATAGAGTGCGAGTGCTTCACTCGCACATATTACTGCCTGAGAACTTGCAAGTTTATCCTGAGCAGGTCAGAGTAACACAGAAATATGTACATATCCATGAGATACTTGCATGTTTCTGTGTGTACATATAAAAACACTTAAAAAAAAAAAAAAAAAAAAGACGTACACCCCCTCCCCAGAACATAACCAGCACCGGCCGGGGATAGCCCGGGGCTATCAGTCTTGGCCTGGGGTGCCCTGGAGAGGGGGACCCCTTTATTGGGGGGGTCCCCACCTCCCCAGGGATACCCGGCCTGTGCTGACTAGCGGACAGGGGTAATGCTTTGGCCGGGGAAACCGGTGAAAGGTTTTCCCTGGCTGTGGAATTACCCCCCCCTGCTAGAAAGAGTCCGGTGCTGGTTATGTAAATTACAGGGTGGACCCCTACTCGTTTTGTCCCCTGTTTTTCCACAACCAGGACCGGCTCAGAAAAGCCCAGTGCTGGTACTTAATATACAAGGGCCTCCTACGCATTTTGGCCCCTGTATTTTTAGAACAAGGACAAGGCTGTACAGAGCCCGGGGCTGGTTATGCTTCTGAAGAGGGGGTGCCTGTCTTTTTATTTTTTTTAAACACAGAAGCCTTCACGTATCTCACTGATCTGTGATGGCTTCTGTATAAGCCGCCCCTTTTTAATGCTAGTCACATTAAAAGGTGTAAGTTTACATAGGGAAATACTCGCACAGATTAGCATAGTGTAGTAGCCTCGAGCTGAAAAGTTTGCAGGCTATTACATTTGCGAGTCCCAGCACCAACTCGCATCTTTAAAAAATGTGAGAAGATGCGAGTTTGTACTGTTACTAAAACTGAAAACCTATTACATTTGGCCCCTACTCTTTGGCAGTTTTAGCTGCTTGTTTTAAAGGGAACAATAGTGTTAAATACAAAGCACAACTGGTTTTGTATTTACTATTATTGACCCTTTAAATCCAATGACTGGAAATGCCAAAGACACGGGACTTTGAGCAGCACTGCTTTGTACAGTACCCTTTTATTATGTGGTAACTGAGGCAGTTTTGTCACTAATGAGATTAGAGCATTGTTAGCCATTTCACTGTCTCTGTTAAGCTTTTCTTGTAAGGTAGAATTCTTTTCAATTACAACTAACTTTCTGTAATGCAAAGTTGTGTACTAGTTACATTTGCCGATTATTATTTTAATCAGGTTCTGTTGTCTACTGCTCAATCTCTGAATATACATGTCATTGTTTTTAAATGACCTCATAAAACGGTAGATGCAGCAACTGAGTTGCTGTTGATTGAGGAGTCTGAAATTATTGTGAGGCCAGGATTAATCAACAAACAGCGTGGAAAATGATTGCAATGTTTTACATGCTGAAGAAGTGCCATGCACTTCTGCATTTGTAACATTAACTTTGCTGCGGTGGGTACACACCTAAAAGATATATCAGCAGATCGACTGATCTGCTGACGATGGTGGTTCATGCACACGGAACAACCATCATCTGGCCGCAGGTTTACGTTGCGCCCCCTCCCCATGGCCTCTGCAGCAAGTGTACGGGGGCGCACTCTGCTGACTGCCCGTACACACAGCACGATGTGCAGATATATCTGCCATCATCTGTGTTGCACAGCCAACTTGATATGTCTGTGAACATCGTCATTCACAGACATATCGTCTGTACACACTGGCCGACGTACCCACCATATATTGGCCGGTCAATTGAGCGTCCAATATATATATTGGCCAGTGTGTACCCAGCATTACCCTTAACAAAGCTAGGTAATTTAAATACATTTTTTGTATCATTGTTAAGAAAATAAATCACTGTCCCCAAACAGAAAATGTGTATCTCTGCACAGTGAGAGAGTGTTTTATAGTTCTGGTTCTATATTGTTATTTTGTTCTATACCTCTAATGTATTAGTTCATCTTGGCTCAATATTTCAGATTTGAAAACACACAGGGGTATATCTACTTAAGTATTATTTCAGTTATGGCAGGATTGCATCCTGCTGAGTTACTAAAGCCCAAATTGCTATAAATATACAGAGATTACAGACTTTAGACTATAATATTGATGCATAATCGATGTTCTGACTATTTCATGTATAGAAACCCCATATTTACTAAACCAGTGGTTCTCAAACTCTGTCCTCGGGACCCCATACAGGTCACGTTTTTCAGGTCACCCAGCAGGTGCACAGGAGTATTCATTACTCACTGACGCATGTTAAAAGATCCACAGGTGGAGCTAATTATTTTACTTGTGATTCTGTGAGGAGACCTGGAAAACATACACTGTTTGGGGTCCTGAGGACCAAATTTGAGAACCTGTGTACTAAACTATGGGACAAAATCTGCCCAAATAAATTATCTGGCTCAGGCAGGCTTGCTTGTATAATATACTACATAGATCCATAGGTTCTGTGCATGTTTGTTTTTGTATTAAAAATTACGAACATTGCAAAAAAAAAAAAAGCAGGCATCAATTGATAACCATCTCTAGGCCTTTAAGTGAAATAATTGTGAGGACAGACAGAAAGCTTGGTGTATCCCCGATTTATCACTAACCAGCACTATTGGTGTAACCTTAGCCGGGGGACCTCCATAGTGCAGGTCTCACCTCTATCATTCCACCAGCCCTAATCCAGTTTGGACCAAAGCTAGTGTCCCGGTGGGGGGGAGGGGTGACGGGCACGCAAACTAAACTTGTGGACCTCTCCTCCTAGGTACAACTAGCTCTAGTAACAATAGCACTAGTGCTCTTTTCCGTACCCCAGAGCATTGATAAATGGTTTATAGCAGGGGTGGGGAACCTTTTTTCAACCGAGGGCCATTTTGATATATATAACATTCGCGGACCCAGTCCTAAAATCCTAATGGATAGGTTATCTTTGGATATGCCATGTGGGCATCCAAGAATAAATGGGGAAAAAAAATACTGCTACTGCTTCCTAGGGGATTCCAACATGAATGAGGACAGTCGCAGACACTGTCATCGGAATTAATGATGCCTCTATGGAGCATCTGACCACACTGAGGTTCTGCCTGCTATGGTTCCACCAATCATGGCTGGTCAAGACGAGTGCGGGCTAGTGTAAAAAAAATGTGTGGCCCCCACATTAGTGCACCCCTGTTTTAATTTATTTCAGCATGCTCAAAAGCCGAGGGCTGGTTATCATTTTAATTTTGCGATTTTGAACACTTTTTCATATATGTCTGCACAGATTTGTGCAGTGCTTTCAAACTGCAGAGGATTTACGGCGGTTTTTAGGTGAGTTTGTGACACGTTAAGGGCTTACAAACTTTTTTTTTTTACTCAAAACCGCTATTTGGCACATTTACCGCTTAGAATCTGCTAGTTGCTTTAAACAAAATGTGCAATAAATCACAGTCAAACTATGGGTAATGATCTAAATAAAGTCAAATAGCAACATAATGACAGATTTAGTGTTTTTATAAAGTACAGGATCAAGTTATAGGTCATGTATAGGCCGCACATGTCATTTTCAACCTGCATTTCTTTGATAAAATGCTACTTTATTATTTCTTTCTTTTCATTGTGCTACTGTAATGGCTGAGCAAAATCCTGCAATATGGTAAAATATTGCATTTGCAAAAGATACAAATAAAATAAATAATAACACTTCTTGGCAAATGTGTAAAGGACATTATATAATAGTAGTCCTACTTGTAATTTCAAATCCTTTTCTCCACGCAGGTGATCCTGGCTAGCTGGTTCCGCATTTTTACATCAACAATGAGTTTTGTTGGCATAGACACCAAGATTTGCTGGACAGTAAATCGGGGGAATGATCTCAGTCCTGTAGAAAGCTGTGAAGGCAAGTTACATACAGAGTTACTAGGGCAGCATCTACAAGAAAAAAGCCAGTGTCTGAAAATTGTAAACCTCAATAAAGCATGTTGTTTCCAAAACAAGAGAAATGTAACACACGATGATAAAAAAAAAATTACCACAATATATCTTCTGATGTAAATTTTTGCTATGGCTTTGATATTTTCACATTCCTAGGCTTTTTCCTATTAAAGTGGATAGTACACAATAGGGAGTTTTCTGTGTTTTTATTTTTTTTAGCTTTTTTTCTGGATTTTACTTACCTTACACTTCACATTTTTCTTTCTTTAGGTCTTGGTGATCCTGCTTACTTTTATGTCACAATGATATTTATTTTGAATGGAATTATGATGTCCTTATTCTACATATATGGATTATATTTAAGGTAAGCATGGTCTAAACTTTTTTTAGATGTGGTGATATCCATTTCTATATAGATTTTAATGGTAAGACTATCAGTCTGTCAATCAATCAATGCTATAATACTGCTACACACAAAATTATATCTCTGTCCTGAAATGATTTTTAAAGAAAGCTTTGTCTTATCAGGCATCCAGTGAAAGGTAACACTGCAGCAAACATTTTGCACTTTTTGTCTATAAAGGTTGAGTCTCCCATATCCAAATATTCCGAAATACGGAATATTCCGAATTACGGAATAATTTTGGCATGACTGAGATAATAAAACCTTTGATTTTTGATGGTTCAATGTACACAAACTTTGTCTAAGGCACAAATTATTAAAAATATGGTATAAAATTACCTTCAGGCTGTGTGTATAGGGTGTAAATGAAACATAAATTTATTTCATGTATGTACACAAACTTTGCTTGAGCCACAAAATTATTGAAAATATTGTATAAAATGAGCTGCAGGCTATGTGTATAAGGTGCATATAACACATATATGCATTCTGTGTGTATATTGGGGTCCCATTCCCAAGATATTTCATTATGATATGCAATTATTCCAAAATACGGAATATTCCGTTATCCAAAATACCCCTGGTCCCAAGCATTTTGGATATGGGAGACTCAACCTGTATACAAATGTGCAAATGTTTGCATGTGTGTATGCACATACTATATCTATACCTAGTATAAAATATAGTCCCCGGTAGCCGTCTTTCTGTTTGTTTGGGCTAATGTCGTAAACCACTGGACATATTTTGCTGCAGTTTTCACTATTCTTTAGAGCTTTTGTCGTGGAAGGTTTAGGTGTATGAAACATTAATATACGACAAAAGGGAGTCAGGCAGTGACGATTTTAGTGAAGCAGGTCACTGGAAAAACAGACTTCTGAGCACTTTCTTGGCTTATGCTGCCTAAACCGTCAAAGACGATGGACTATTTTTTACCATGTAGAGATTAGATGCATATTATCCGGCTGTTTCTACTTCAGGGTCCATAGGGTATCCACAGGATACCTTGGGGGTATAGGTGTGACAGTCGCAGGGCACCAAAGAGTTAAGCTTTCAGCCTCCCAGGATGCACTAGGTCCCCCTCCTATACCCCGCCCCCGGGCCAAGGCACCTCAGTTTAGTTTGGTGCCCGGCCGGAGTCGGGTGCACCTGTTGGAGTGGGGGCTAGAAGAGCCCCTGAAGCTTATTCTTCATGCAGCTGTGGCTGCACATCTGGATGAACAGCATGGACAGTCAGTCCTGATGTCCATGCTGTCTTCCCTACACCCCGCCGGTACCAGAACGCCGGTACTGATCCGGGGATGCTGGTGGGCGTCTGGGGTCACAGCTAGCGGTGACCCCAGATGCTCCGGACCATGGCCGGATTCAAGGGGGACAGAGGTAAGCAGCGGGGTCCCGCGGTGGGTCCCCGCTGATCACATGGTCCTAAGTCCCCAGGCAGGGGGCTCCCTGGGGACTGGCTGCAGCGTGGAGCCAGGCGACCAACCTGCGCTTCCACTACCCCCTGGGACAGCGGACCGCAGCAGAGCGGTAGCGCTGCGGCGTCCCAGGGGTTAAATGCATGCCAGGGGAGCGCGCCTTCCCTGTCTCACAGCCGGCGCCTCCCCCGCTGCACACAGCCCTCTCTGCATGCTGCCGACTGGTCCTGTGGCAGCGCTCCTCCCCCAGGCCAGCCTCCTCTCTGCTCCTCGGCGGCCATCTTCTCCAGAACGCATGGTGAACGCTGCTGGAAGTCTGGAAGGAAGCATCGTGGTCTGGGTCCCCCCGTATACCTCTCCTCCGCTGTGGCTCAGGTCTGTGTATGCAGCGCTGTGTCCTACCAGGCCCTGTGTCTGTGTAGTTGAGTGATCAGCGCTGTTAGTGCAGGAATTGTTATTTCTCTGCATTGTATGTGACTGTGCTAGCGCTGCTGCCTGTAACTTTTCTTCTCTAAACTGTCAGCTTTATTACTGTCCCTGTTTTTCTGCTAAAGCCCTTGCGGTGCGGTGCTGCAGGGTGGTCTCTCGCCTATTTAAATACTTAATTGGTGAGAGAGGTCACATACGTGGTGCCATCATGTCTGAAAGTGATTTTCCCCTCCGGCTACAGTGTACCATGTGCAAAGTACCGTTAGCGGAGGGGGAGGGTAGCGCGGAGGGCCTTTGCCGGCAGTGTTTGTCCATGGCGCGGCCTATTACGGTTACAGCACCGGTACAGGAGCCGCCCTGGGCTTGTTTCGCTCAGGCGTTAACAGCTTTAGTGGGCCAGTTAGCTCCACAGCCCGCGTTTACTCCGAGGGGTTTGTCCCAGCAGTCTGTGGTGTCGTCACCCATGCAGGGGTTCCCACGACAATTGGTGGTACCCCACAGTCTCCCTATTTCCCCGCTCCCGGGTTCTCAGGAGCCAGCGTGGGTTAACTCCCTGACGAGTTCTGTACAGCACTTGTCGGATGTGTTGCAAGGGGAGTCTGTGATGCGGCCTCATAAAAGGCCGGTGGCGTCTCTGTCCGCTCCTTATGAGGATGACGAAGGGACGTCTGATGATGGGGAGATTCTTGATCCTTACGATCAGGAACCTCTCCATACTAAGGACGCTGATGCTAAGTCCAAAGTATATATTCCTGGACTTATTCGGGCGGTCCGCACAGCCTTGGTGATTGAGGACGAAGTTCCCCCAGCGGCTAAATCTAAGTATGCCTTTTTCAAAGATGTGAAGGGCGATGCCACAGTCTTTCCTCTTTCGGGTCAGTTGGTGGACCATTTAGAGGAGGCGTGGAAACAACCTGGCAAAAGATACCAGCCGCAGAGACGCCTGGCGGTGGCTTATCCGTTCGCGGATAATTATTTTGCTAAGTGGGAATCCCCTCCACAGGTGGATTCTCACGTGACCCGTCTTGTCCGTAGTGCCACATTGCCGATGCCATCCATGTCCTCCCTTAAGGATGCTACGGACCGCAAGGTAGAAATCTGCCTGAAGTCCGCTTATTCCCTTGCAGGGGGTGCAGCACGGCCGGCTATGGCCATTTGCTGGGTTGCCAGAGCGATGGAGCGCTGGGCGGATTCATTAGAGGCTTCTTTTGAATCCGACTGTCCGGCCGAACAGGCGGAGTTGATTGGCAATCTCCGTGATTCGGCCACCTACATCAACGAGGCGGCTCTAGACATTAGTACTCTGGTGTCTAGAATTTCTTCAGCAGCGGTAGCTGCTCGTCGCACCTTGTGGCTGCGATCCTGGAAGGCGGACGCAGATTCCAAGAAAGGTCTGGAAGCGTTGCCGTTTACCGGAGAAGTTCTCTTCGGTCCGGATCTGGATAAGATTGTGGCCACGTTGGCGGCAGCCAAATCTGCTTGTCTCCCGTCGGCCGCTGCTCCTTCTGGTTCGGGACCATCGTCCTTTCGGTCATCTAGGGCCCAGGGCAGGCCCAAACCACAGTCGTTTCCTCGACAGGCTGGCCCTAAGAAATCGGTCAAGCCCCGGAAGCAGGCATGGAGTACCAGACGTCCGGCCCCCAAGCCAGATGACAAGCCTGCGGCCTGACGGTCCGGGCCTCCCTTTGGGGGATCCCAGGGTGGGAGGCCGCCTGCTACAGTTCGCCCAGTGTTGGTCGACCACTACGACAGACACTTGGGTTCTGGAGGTGGTTTCCCATGGATACGCCCTCTCCTTCCGGCACAGACCCCCGGCTCGCTTCTTCACCACGGGTCTCCCATCAGACCGGAACAAGGCTACGGAGCTGCGGAAGGTATTGCACACTATGCTCCAGGCTGGAGTTATAGTGGCGGTTCCATTCTCCCAGAGGGGCCAGGGTTTCTATTCAAATCTATTTTTGGTACAGAAACCCAATGGGTCATTTCGTCCGATTCTCAACCTCAAAGCACTCAACAAGTCTTTGCGGGTCCCGAAGTTTCGGATGGAGACCCTACGGTCCATCATTCTGGCGCTGGAACCTGGGGACTACTTGGTGTCATTGGACATACAGGACGCTTACCTGCATGTCCCTATTCTTTGGCGCCATCAACAGTTCCTCAGGTTTGCAATCCGCAGCGACCACTTCCAGTTTCGGGCGTTACCTTTTGGCCTGGCAACAGCACCACGTGTTTTCACCAAGGTGATGGCGGTCATGGCGGCTTCTCTGCGGCTGCAGGGAGTCCGCATGTTGCCGTATTTGGACGACCTGTTATTGGTGGCAGGATCTCCAGAGCTCCTGTTACGCCACTTGGACCTGACCATTGCACTGCTGCAACGGCACGGCTGGCTAATCAACTGGCAGAAGTCCACTCTAATCCCGTCTCGGAGGATTCTGCATCTTGGAGCCTTATTGGACTCGGGACAGCAAAGGATCTTCGTGACGGAGGACAAGATCTCTGCTTTACAGTCAAGGGTGCGCAGTTGCCTGCACAGCCGCCGGGTGTCCTTACACTCGGCGATGAGGTTACTGGGCTCCATGGTGTCGGTGTTCGACATGGTGGAATACGCCCAGTTTCACTCCAGACCTCTGCAGCACCTGATCCTGTCCAAGTGGAACGGGCTGACTCAGTCTCTGAAGTCCCAGACGATTGTGCTCACCCAGGAGGTTCGCCTGTCCCTTACGTGGTGGTTACAGACGACCCACCTCAACAAGGGACGTCCGTTCTGGGTTCCAAATTGGGTCCTGTTGACAACGGACGCCAGTCTTCGGGGCTGGGGAGCAGTTTCGGGTCCACACTTGTTCCAGGGCAGGTGGACGCCGACAGAAGCGGAGCTTCCAATAAATATCTTGGAACTCCGTGCGGTCTTCAATGCTCTCCAGCAGGCACAGCGGTTTCTCCAGGGTCGCCCGGTGCAGGTCCAGTCGGACAACGCTACCACCGTGGCCTACATAAACAGGCAAGGAGGAACTCGCAGTCGGGCGGCTCTCGTAGAGGTCTCTCGGATCCTGGTTTGGGCGGAGCGCAATCTTCCGGCCATATCAGCGGTCTTCATCCCGGGAGTGCTCAATTGGGAGGCGGACTTTCTAAGTCGCCAGGACGTTCATCCGGGGGAATGGTCCCTGCACCCGGACGTTTTTCAACTACTGGTGGACAGGTGGGGTCTTCCAGAAATCGACCTCATGGCGTCCCGGCACAACAACAAGTTGCCGGTGTACGGGTCTCGCACAAGAGACGAAGGGGCGTCTCTGGTGGATGCTCTGTCCGTCCGGTGGACGTTCCGGTTCGCATACCTGTTCCCTCCGGTCTCCCTTCTTCCACGGGTAATCCGGAAATTCAAACAGGAAGGAGGGACGCTCCTGTTGATAGCTCCCGCGTGGCCCAGACGGCACTGGTTCTCAGACCTTCAGGGTCTGTCCGTGGACATTCCTCTGCGGTTGCCGCTACGACCGGACCTTCTGTCTCAGGATCCTTGCCTTCACCCGGACCTGACTCGGCTGTCTTTGACGGCGTGGCTGTTGAGACGGCCATGCTGAGGTCCCGGGGGTTTTCCAGCTCTGTGGTGCGTACCATGTTACGAGCTCGGAAACCGTCTTCCGCGAGGATATACCATCGCGTGTGGCATACGTTCTTCCAGTGGTGTCGACCGAGAGGTTATGCACCGCGGGAGTTTCGTCTGTCTCGGATTCTCGCCTTCCTGCAAGCGGGACTAGATCATGGGCTTCGCCTTGCTTCTTTGAAGGTACAGGTTTCGGCCCTATCTGTCTGGTTTCACCGTAGGATTGCTACAATCCCGGATGTGCGCACCTTTATGCAGGGTGTTCTCCGCATTCAGCCGCCCTTTGTTCCACCTGTGGCGCCTTGGGATTTGGCTGTGGTCCTGAGGGCTCTCCAAGGACCGCCATTTGAACCACTGGGCTCAGTGGATCTTAAATGGCTAACAGCTAAGACTGTTTTCCTTCTGGCCATTGCTTCGGCCAGACGTGTTTCTGAGTTAGGGGCTCTTTCTTGTAGACCCCCTTTCTTGGTTTTTTATGGGAACAGGGCAGTGCTCCGCACTCGGCCCGAGTTTCTTCCCAAAGTTGTTTCCCAGTTTCATGTTAACGAGGAAATAGTTGTTCCGGCCTTTAACTCACCGGGTCTTTCCGTGGGTGAGGCCTCTTTGGATGTTGTGCGGGCCTTAAGGACTTATGTTGACCGCACTTCTTCGTTTAGGAAGTCGGACGCTTTGTTTGTCCTCTATGGCTTCCGTAAAAAGGGTTGGCCTGCTTCAAAGCAAACTTTGGCAGCCTGGATCCGTATGGCTATTTCTGAAGCTTATCTTCATGAAGGCCTACCGGTCCCTCCTTCTCTGAAGGCTCATTCCACTAGGTCTGTGGGTCCTTCGTGGGCAGCTCGACGTGGTGCCTCGGCAGTTCAGATCTGCAAGGCTGCTACGTGGTCTTCTGTCCATACCTTCGTGAGGTATTACAGGTTTGACACCTTCGCCTCTCAGGATGCTTCCTTCGGGCGGCGGATTCTCCTTTCTGCACAGGAGCGTCCCCACCCTTAAAGGATACTGCTTTGGGACATCCCCAAGGTATCCTGTGGATACCCTATGGACCCTGAAGTAGAAAATATGAGATATGGTAAGAACTTACCCTTGTTATCTCTATTTCTACGAAGTCCATAGGGTTCCACAGGACTCCCGCCCTGTCGCACCTGTGCTGCAGATGGGCTTTGCTCTGGTCACCGGTTTTCCGTCTCCCTCTGGTGAGAATGTGATTCTTGTATGTGTCCAGATCTTTGTTCTCTCTCTTCCTTCTCCTCCGGCCTATGGCTTGGTAACTAACTGAGGTGCCTTGGCCCGGGGGCGGGGTATAGGAGGGGGACCTAGTGCATCCTGGGAGGCTGAAAGCTTAACTCTTTGGTGCCCTGCGACTGACGTCACACCTATACCCCCAAGGTATCCTGTGGAACCCTATGGACTTCGTAGAAATAGAGATAACAAGGGTAAGTTCTTACCATATCTCATATTTTTTCCCATTCTTTTTACTATTCCTGTTTCATTTATGTGAAAAACAATTCTTTAATTTCAAACGAGTCCAATTCCCAGTAAGAATCTGCTTTGGCATGACAATAAATAAAGCACAGGGACAGACACTTAACGTGGCTGGTGTTGACCTAGGTGGAGACTGGATTTTTTTTTTCTCATGACCAACTTTGTGGCCCTTTTGCGTGTCACACTAAAACTAAATATTTTGGTAGTGACGTCAGGAGGAAAAATGACTAATGTTGTCTACAAGGCAATCTTATAAGACCTCGGTTAAAAGACTATCGCTGTAAATTCAAAACCGCTCCCGTGCGAAGCCTGGGTGGGTCGCTAGTAGATATATATATATCCTGTATCCGACATGTGCAGTAGGTACTAGTGAGCACGCTGCAGGAGCTAACTGCTCCCACAGCAGTGAGATACAGGACAGTCCTTAGCTGGAAAGCATATAGGACCACTCTTAAGGTGCTGGGATGGGATGTAGCCGCCGGTCTCCATACCGACATCCGAATCCAGGCAAGGAACTTAAGATAGGCTTCGGTACTTCGATGCCTATCTTAATCCCAACGCCAGAATGCCGAAGGATGCCAGACCGAACGAGGTAAGTCCGGGTCGCCCTTCGCGTTGGCCGTGGGAGGGAAGCGGGTTAGGTATAGGAGCATAGTAGGGTTAGGGTTAGGTTTTTTTTGGGGGGGGAGGTTAGCGTTAGGCACCCCTATGGGCGAGGGTTAGGGTTAGGCACTGCTAAGGGAGGTTTAGGGGTGGGGGGAGAGGGTTGGGGTACTTACCTGCCCTGTCGGGATCTACACCCTTCGGGCTGCCAGCGCCGGGATATTTAGCCGCCGGGACTTCATACCCATTCCTGCTGGCAATGGGGACTGAATGGTACTCTGGGCCTGTTTCAGAGATAGATTGTAAAGCAATTTTCAACTGCTTTCTCTCCCGAATCGCAGTTGCTAAAATATGCTAATGCCCTTCAAAGCACAGTCAAGCAAAGGCACTCCCACTGCTGCCTTCTCATATCTGTCCAACAGCGTAAACATCGGTACCATCGACACACAGTAGGCAGCCACGCAACATGTAGGGCAAGTCTGACCAGCCACAAACACTGTGGCTCCCCTGATATGCAGAGAGCTATCCTGCTGCGCAGGAGAACGCAATGGGTAATTTCTGCACGCCCATTAAATGTCATTTAGACCGTCAGACACGCTTGTGTTCTTTTAACTCCCCGCCCCATTAACACCTCCAAAGCAGACTACCTGTCACTCTCACTTTGCGAATGGATCATCCGTACGAATGCATGCGCAGTAAAGTGTTCAGGAATGTGCAATAGCAAACAATTACTTTTTCTGCGAAAACATCAGCATTGCGACCGTCTCTGAATCAGGCTATCTGTCTAATCAGGCAACCAATGAAAGGTAACAGTGCAACAAATCTTTTGCGCTTACTTTTTCCATATACAACTATGCAAATGTTTTCATGTATGCTTACACATAATATATATATATATATATATATATATATATATATATATATATATATATATATATATATATATATATACATACATACATACATACATACATACATACATACATACATACAATGTCCTGTTACCGACATGCGCAGTGGAAGCTAGAGAGCACATGCAGTAGCTAAGGGCTGCCACCCACTGCAGCGAGGGTCAGTACATACCTTGGCTGTAAAGGAGGATGGACCACTCTTCAGGCGCTGGGAATGGGGAGTAGCAGGAGGTTGACCGACGTGTCCCTTTTACTATTATATGTACCTAGATAGATGTAATAAACGCCAGGGGATTGGACACTCCACAGGATATTGTGGGGTGCTAGATGAAAAATATAATACTGAAGATGAAGGCACAGCACACCTAAGTGTTTATTAGGCTTGTAACATATTATCCAATGAATAAGAAATGTTTTGGGTGTCCACTATCTTGACAAACTGCTAGTTCTGAATAGGAAATAAATTACACCACACAACTTGTTTCATCTTGACATCATTCTCCTATCTGGCCTCCCTGACTCCCACCTCTCCCACTCCAATCTGTCCTCAATACTGCTGCTCGACTCATCTTCATGTCAAAACGTTATTCATCTGCCTCTCTCCTACAAGCCCTACACTGGCCCCCTTCAGAACACAATTCAAGGTTTTTACACTCGCAAAGCCCTCAACCAATCCTCTCCCATTTACTTCTCTGACCTCATCTCTCTTCACACTCCCGCCTACCCACTTCATTCAACAAATGCATAATGCCTCTTCTGCCAATTGATTATTTCCTCCCACTCCCGTCTCCTAGATTTTGCTTGTGCTGCTCTTTACCACTGGAACTCCCTCCCTCTCCCCATCAGATTCTCCACCTCTCTACAAATGTTCATACGGGCTCTCAAGATCCACTGCTTCATCAAAGCCTTTGTAAAGGCGGGGAGAAGTTGGGGTAGGGCTAGAGGGGAGTAAGGTCAGGCAGAGCTGGGGGAAGGGAGGGCTAAGTGAAGAAAGTTGTGACAGTGCTGGGGGGCATGGAGGGGGCTAGGGGCAGGCAGTACTGGGGGTAGGGAGAGGGTACGGGTATATAGTAGTAGGGGCAGTGGTTACCTCGTTCCTCCTGCTGGAAGGCCCCGGCCGGGTCACTGTTGTCTTCCTGCAGTTCCCTCCTGTCCCATGCAGTGTCCATCTCAGGGCCAGCTCCAGGTATACTAGCACTCTGTGCGATATATTACGAAGTGCCCCCTTCCCCCAACTATATCCATGATTAATACTTTTATTATTGTTAGTATTATTGTATTTATTAAAACACACCTCCACAGGGAGTAAAAACAAACACAGCAGGCTCAGGATATAAGCAATAGCATTAATTGAACAGTAAACCCATTGGGTGAAGCGGGTGAAAACAACCAGTGTGGCACAGTGGGAGTGATGCCTACACAAATAATAGTAAACCAACATCAGAGTAGTATAGTAAATGGTCCAGAGAGTCCAGACAGAGAGCAGGCCATGCTAGTAGTGATAAAAACTGTCTCACTGGAGGTTCTGGGCAAAACAATGTCCACATGTAGAATGCAATTGTGGCCAAAGAAAAGGAGGGGGGTAGGACAAGTGACAAAGAAAGGGGTAAAACTAAAGAGAAGACAAAGGGGGTCAACACACTGGGGAAATGTAGGTTTAATGAGGAATGGGAGGGGGACCATTAGCAGAGGAAAAAAATCAGAACAGTGGGGACTGCAGAGGAATTTTCAAAATCATGAGCTGAGTTGAGAACAGTCCAATAATGCCCATTACTGGAGAAACTGATAAGCAAGAGGGAGGACATTCACCACCCCGCGGCGGCTGTAGAGTGTAAAAAAGGGGAGTAGCAGTCAGACATACTGTACCACACCAGCATCCCAGCAAAAGGCAGGAGCAGACTCCGGAGCGCACCTCCATGGAGAGAATCGAGGAGCTCAGTGGTCATGGAGACCGGTGCAGGGGAAAGCCATCACGGATGTGGACCGCCTCAGCAGCTAAGGCCCACGGGCACCCCAGCGGATTCAGGTAAGTTCAGAGATTGATACACTAGTGTTAGAGCCATGGAGCCGCCCAGTCCTGGCAGGGGAACTACAGTCAGTCAGAGCAGGGTCAGTCTGGGTAGGATCGAGACTCCAGCGGGTCACTGCAGAGTCTCTGGAGACTGAGCACACTGACGGGCTTGGAGGAAGGAAGGTGGTGTCAGGTGGCATTTAGAGATCAGACGCTGCCGGCAGCGATTGGCTGAGGAGATGCAGCTATTGGTTAAGGAGACGCCGCAGATTGGTTGAGAAAACGAGGCTGGCGGTGATTGGATGCTGCGGCGGTGCCCACAGTACGTCCTGCGGTAAACCGATCAATTTAAATACCGGGTCCTCAATTTACTGCACCACGTATTCTGAGATCACTGTCTCGTTCTTTCTTCTCTCTCTTGCATACAATAGTGATTTTCCATCATTTAACTTTCCTTTCACGATTTCTGCATTTGTCCTCCATGCTTTGTTGGCCATATTGTGTTTGTCATGCATGCTCTACTGCGCTCTCTGCCTGTCATTCAAGCTTATGCATACTCTAGTGTGCGCTTTCTCTCATGCACGCTCTGGTACCTGGTTGGTTAATGCAACGTAAGGGGAGATAGGTGCTCCCTCATCAGCTCCACTCCCGATCCAGACACAGTCTTGATAAATAGGTTTCGGCATCTGGGTTGTTCCCCCTACTCTCCATGGGTAGAGATGCTCATGGTCCACGCTCAGTGCACCTGGTAGTTGTAGTCTCAGGAGGGTCTGGCAGTCTCCCTGTATACCATTTCTTTGGTTAAGGTGTACGGTGCTCTATAATCCTACTAATACTTTGCGTCGTCGTAGTTGATTTTGAGCTCATCATACTATGCATTATATGTGACTGTTTGCTGCCACGACGCCAGCGTATCCGATTGGTTAATGCAGCTTAGGGGAGGTAGGCGTTCCCCTGCAGCTCCTCCCCCGACCCAGATGCAATCCTGATTGATATATATATATGTATCGTGCGTCTGGGTTGCTCCGCCTACCCTCCACGTGTATGAAGACGCTCACGGTCCACAGTGCACCTGGTAGCTGTTGGTCTCGTGAGGGTCTGGGCCAGTCTCCTAGTATACCTCTCCTTTGGTTAAGGTATATGGTGCTCTATATCCTACTAATACTTTGCGTTGCTCTAGTTGATTTTGGAGCCCATTGTAATTATATTACATATGCATTGTGTGTGACTGTTTCCTAGCTGCTGACTGACTATAATGTTCTATCTGTCAACTGTCACTCTTTTTTCTTTCTGAGTGCTTTACATTCATTTAGAAGGCAGTCTTTGTGGACGCACTGGCAGTAAGATGGGACTTCAGGTTGGTTTATCTCTTTCCTCCAGTTTCCCTGCTTCCAAGAATTCTCAGGAAAATCAAGCAGGAAGGCAGATCAGTAATGCTGGTGGCTCCAGCTTGGCCCATACATCATTGGTTCACCGACATACAGAATCTGTCAGTAGACAGCCCGTATCCTCTTCATCTGTGGCAGGATCTGCTAACGCAGGGCCCCTGCCAACATCCGGACTTGTCCCGCCTAGCGCTGATGGCGTGGCTCTTGAAACTCCCATCCTAAAAACAAAGGGATTTTCCAGTTCGGTTATTCAGACGATGTTTAGGGCAAGGAAGCCTGCTTCTGCCCGAATGTCATACAGAGTTTGGCATTCCTTTGGTCAATGGTGTTCCCATAAGGAATATGATCCTAAGGTATTCAGAATTTCAAGGATTCTGGCTTTTTTTGCAGGCAGGATTAGACATGGGTCTCCGCCTGGCTACTTTAAGGGTGCAGGTTTCTGCACGATCAGTCTGGTTTCAGAAGAAGATTGATTAATTACCGGATGTTAGCATTTTTTTCCAAGGAGTTTTGCGTGTTCAACCTCCTTTTGTTCCAATGGTAGCACCGTGGGATTTGTCTTTTGGTTCTTAAGGGGTTACAAGCATCCCCATTTGAACCTTTAGACTCTGTAGAGTTGAAGTGGCTGACAGCAAAGACAATTTTTCTTCTTGCTATCTCATCTGCTCGCAGAGTCTCGGATTAGAGCTGTTCTTCGTACAAGGGAGGGTTACCTTCCTAAGGTAGTGTCCCGTTTTCATGTAAATGAAGAAATTGTTGTTCCAGCTTTTCAGGCTCCAGACCTTTTCTGTAGGTGAAGCCTCCTAGGATGTAATTGGAATTCTGTTAGAAAATCAGATGCTCTTTTTGTATTATATGGTTTTCACAAACGAGGATGGCCAGCTAGTTAACAGACTCTGGCGAGATAGCAATGCATGACTAACTCCCTGGTGTATAAGGCTGATCTTCCTGTCCCAAGCATGGTGACAGCGCATTCTACTCGGTCTGTAGAGCCATCGTGGGCTTTCAGTCATGGTGCCTCTGCTGGACAATTATGCAAGGCTGCCACGTGGTCTTCTGTCCACACTTTTCTTAGGTTCTATGCCTTTGATACTTTTGCCTCTCAGGATGCTTCCTTTGGACGACGAGTTCTCCTTTCTGCTCAGGAGCATACCCCACCTTAGGGGTACTGCTTTAGGACATCCCCATGGTATCCCCATGGATCCCGAAGAAGAAAATTTGCGTTATGGTAGACTTACCTGGATAACTCTTTCTTCGAGGTCCATAGGGTCCACAGGGCACCCAACCTGATGCACCTGGCTTCATTGGGTATTTTTTTCGGTCACATATTCCCTCATCTTTCGTAAGCATTTTCTGGTGTCCTTCTCCTCTTTCCTTCTCCTGCCTTTGGGCTGGCTAACTAAACTGAAGTCCTATGGCTAGGGTGGGGTATATATAGAGGAGGACCTGGGGTATTCTGGGAGCCAAAGTGTTTAACTGTTTGGTGCCTGGTCTTCCAACCATAATATCCCCATGGTATCCCTGTAGACCCTATGGACCGCGAAGGAAAAAAGTTATCCAGGTAATTCTACCATAACTCTAATTTTATATTATATATATATATATATATATATATCTATCTCACATGCGAACATTCAATAAGATTGTTTGAGAAGACTCATAGGATTAGCTGAGAGGTCACAGATACAATAAAGAGACAAATATTGCATCATATCCCAATAATTAAGACAGTCATTACTGGTCCAAAGCATATTTTGCTTCACAGTTGGACCCTTCGTTTTAGGAGCTGATAAATAAAACCCTAGCATGCACTCTATATATCCACTTAAACAGAGCACTATATTTGACTTCTGTATATCTATTCAAAATCGGTGTCTAGTTTATGGGACAAAACACATGGGGTGGAGTCGTCCTCTACCGTTTCTCATGCTAGTTGTCAATTTGGTCACAAAAGTGAGACCAGTGATTAAGCTTTTGTTGTTGTTCATGTTAAAAGTCTTATACTATTGTTTCCACTTAAAATTGTTTTATTAAGGTTTGAATAAGGTTGAGAATATCTGTTTCAAATTATAAACTTATTTTAAAAATACATTTTATTAACATTGTGTGCGTTTATGTGTGTATGGGATGCGTTAACGTGGAGAGGCAGCAAGCTCCACATGCTGTCAGGACTCTGAACAGTCCAATGCATGGTACAGTGCTGACTGGGAGGCTATATCTAGCAGGCAGTTGAGAGCAGTGTTTCCCTCTAGCTCTCTAATGTACAACTTTTACACACATGCCTTTAAAGCTTTATATTATAGATGTATATGTACACTATGTAGACAAAAGTGGTTGCACACCAACAGCAAATAGATCAACAAAATTTTATTGACGTCAGTACTTTTGTAGGTCCACCACATGCAGTGATTACTGCAGACTCCCTTCTTGGTAAACTGTCCACAAGTTCCTGGACAACAGCAGGCGGTATGTTTTGCCATTCCGCCTTAAGTACAGTGACCAACTTTGACACTGAAAAAGGTTGAGTCGGCCTAGAGTGCAAACGTCACTCCAACTCATCCCAGATGTTCTCAATGGGGTTAAGATCTGGACGCTGAGCTGGCCAGTTCATCTGTGTTACCGAATGTTCTGTATACCAGTCAGCTTTCACCCTAGAAACATGACAGGTGGCATTGTCGTCCTGATAAAAACAATTGTTTCTGTATAACTGCAAGTGCATGGGCCTTCCTACAAAGTGTTCTTGTAGTAAACGACACATTAGTGGCCATTTGGAACTCGTGTGCAATGGTATACACTTCGCTTGCGTGGGGGTGTCCAATCACTTTTGTCTACGTAGCATATATATACGTGTGTGTGTTGCTCCTGTACCAAAACACAAAACTGAAAGTTAATCTGATATCTCAAAATGACTCCTTATGCTGGGTACAGACTGGGAGATATTTTGGCCGATCAATTGATCGACCAATATATCTTGTGCCTGTTGGCCAGTGTGTACAGACGATATGTCTGTGAACGGCGTCGTCCAGACATATTGCGTTGGCTCTGCTGCACAGCCAATGCCCAATATATCTGCAGATATATTGGGCATCGTGCTGTGTGTATGACCGACCCGCCGACCACTCAATTGGTTTGCCGTTCGTTGCCTTACCAGGAAGGGCCGAGTTATGCAAATCAACTGGGAGCTGCAGCCGGCATCAGTGTGGGTTCCCAGGGGCTAGAGATCCGAACCGGATGCTCTGGCAGAGGAGTGTGCAGTTGCAGTGCCAGTGGAGGACCGGACAGTGTGGGAGGGATTGATCTGAGGATCGAGGACTGACCGGGGACTCGCCCTCAATAAATGGCCAGGACGCCGGGGTTGTGCTGCGCTGCGGCGCGGTGCCAATCCCTAGCTGTGCTCATCCTAAACAAGCCTCAGAAGGTTTGTGGCCTCCTCCGACACAGACGGCCTGCAGACGCTGTCAGTGGAGAACAGCGGCATTATGTGGTCAGAGCGGCGCCCCGTCTGCTGTTCGGTGGTGACCCTTTATTGGTGTGCAGCGCGAAGGTGTGTGTGCAAGCTCCCATCAGCAGTACGTTGTAGTGCTTTGACCCTCCCTGTGTGGACACATTGCTGGAGGGCAATCACTGCAGGCTAGCTGGCATGATGCTGGAGGGCAATCACTGCAGGCTAGCTGGCACGATGCTGGAGGACAGTCACGGTAGGAGGCAGCATTTCCTCACCCTGCGCAGTAATCTGTATTTCATTCACTAAAGCCTCACACTGGGAAGTAGCACTGGAGGCCTCTAGTCTTTATGACCCCAGACATTTTCTTTATATTAAACATAGGATGATGGTAATGTAGAATCTGGCATATCCATTGTACCAGTCCCACGTCTTCTCCATAATTAGAAGTAGGGAACTTTTTAGGCTGTTTTCCAATATATGGTTACAAGGGGATGCAGTTTATTTACCGGCGTCCGGAATACCGACGCTGGAAGCCCGCCTCTATACTAAAGATAGGCTTCTAAATACCGACACCTATCTATAGCCAGACACCGAAATACCGACACCCTGCACCCCGAACGAAGGTAAGTGGGGACCGTTAGCTGTTGGCAGTAGGGAGGGTTAGTGTTATTTGATGCACTAGAAATTTTGAGGGGCTTCATAGCAAAGGGGGTGATTACATATGCACATGCCAATTTTCAGAATTTTATTTATAAAGTTTCTTTTTTTGTATATATTTTTCTCATTTCACTTCACCAAATTAGACTATTTTGTGTAGATCCATCACATAAAATTCAGATAAAAAAAATAAATAAATTACAGGTCGTAATGTAACAGAAAAAGGTAAAAAGCAAAGGGTGTGAATACCTTTGCCAGGCACTGTATATCTGATTGGTTGATCCCATAACAAGTAGTATGTCGCATGTATTTAAGAGGCCTGTGGGGATCTGATACTGTTGGAGATGAGCATTCTAGGGGTATGTGGGGGGATGTGTGTTGACATAGGGGGAGGTCTGAGGGGCATAAATTATGATGGGACCCAGAAATGGTGGTGGGTCCCTGGGACTCTTATATTTTGTCAGGCAGTGTGATCACTGGTTGGGAGCACGTGATCTCCAGCAGAAAGGAGACATCAGCGGGTGTCCTGGCCAGTCAGAGCCCCGGCCAGATCATGCAGCCCCGCCGTATAGGTCTGCCGGTGCTGTGCCCTTTTCCTTGTCCTAGGTCACATGAGGAGAGCTCGGGGAGCCGGGAGGGAGCTCCTTGAATGTAACAGGATACAGCAGGAAAGGTTCTTTTCAGATCCCTCTGCTGTATCGGATGCTGTACGGCATCTCGGTGGCGTACAGTATCGCTGTGAAGTTCCGCAAAAAAAGGCTTTTTCTGCACTTGATGAATTACATATTCCCAAACTATAGTGTGGGGACTGTGGAAATTATCAGGGGAGAATTGTAACCAGGATATGTCAGTGATAACATATCCTGGTTAATATTCCCAATAACCCTGGCACTTAATTTATATAAAAATAGGTGGAAATCTTAATTTTCACCTACTTTTGTCGAAATTAACTGATGATGAAATGACACAGATGCTGATATAGCAGATAACAGGAGAATAGAGGACCTATTTCCTTTCCCTGTGTGCTCTTCAATAGGCTACCCCACTATGTGAAATTTGTCAAATCTTCCTGTAATTTACAGACTATCCGCCAGTGTGTACGGAGTAAAAGATTAATTGGCCAATGTCCTCACAACAGATATATCTTTAGATGGCAATGACGGTTGGTCAGTGTGTATGAACAACCATCATCTGCAGTTATAAGGTGCCGACACACTTGCCGATGTGCTCACGATCCGGCATTGTGTCCGATTTCCCCTTCAACTCTCCCCAGCAGCTCCCCGGCAGTTGTGGGCAGGATTTGGTGTTAAAAACTGTCCAATGTGACAAAAGATCTATCGTGCCTCCTAACTATTCCAGTGCATCGTGACTGAGATTGTCAGGTCAGCACGGCAGATCTGAAGATGAGATGTACGACCTGCGGGGACATGCATCGTGATCGTGAGTGGACACATGATTTGGGCATATTTTACACAATTTGTCATCACGATGCGTCGGAATTGGGCAAATCGTGTAAAATATCGCTAAGTGCGTAGGTACCTATACAGTGGATCCAGAAAGTATTCACAGCGCTTCACTTTTTCCACATTTTTTTATGTTACAGCCTTATTCCAAAATGGTATAAATTCTTTTTTGTCCTCAAAATTCTACACACAATACCCCATAATGACAATGTGTAAAAAGTTTTTTGGAGATTTTTGCAAATTTTAAAAAAAAAACTAATAAATCACATGTACATAAGTATTCACAGCCTTTGCTCAATACTTTGTTGATGCACCTTTGGCAGCAATTACAGCCTCAAGTCTTTTTGAATATGATGCCACAAGCTTGGCACATCTATCTTTGGGCAGTTTTGCCATTCCTCTTTGCAGCTGCTCTCAAGCTCCATCAGGTTGGATGGGAAGCGTCGGTGCACAGCCATTTTCAGATCTCTCCAGAGATGTACAATTGGATTCAAGTCTGGGCTCTGGCTGGGCCACTCAAGGACATTCACAGAGTTGTCCTGAAGCCACTCCTTTAATATCTTGGCTGTGTGCGTAGGGCCGTTGTCCTGCTGAAAGATGAACCGTCGTTTTTATTTTTATTAAATTGGCAAAAATCTAAAAAAAAAATTTTTGCACGTTGTCATTATGGGGTATTGTGTGTAGAATTTTGAGGACAAAAATGAATTTATTCAATTTTGAAATAAGGCTGTAACATAAAAATGTGGAAAAAGTGAAGCGCTGTGAATACTTTTCGGATGCACTGTATCTTTCAGGTGTGTGTCCACCTTTCTCCATAAGCTAGTTCTTTAATACAGCTCAAGAAAATAAAAGCCACAGAAGTAAACATAGTGTGTGTAATCCTGTTTATATATGCAAATCAACCAGAAAACTAGCAATTACAGTATAAATAAAATGATTATACTTCTCTCAGTAAATGTTGCATATCTTTTTCCAGATGACATGGTATAGATTGTCATTTATTGATCTGCACAGTCTACTCTGCCCATTGTCAAATTGTGGTCAACCACAGTTCTGACTATTGTTGCATGAGCTTCGTCAATTTTATCTATAGTTCATAATTGTGAACGTGAACTATCTTTTGAACATCAACTTGGGGATCGCGGTTTACTGTGGCCTGTGAGATGGGGAGAGACTGGGGGTGAGGCATGGCTTCAGGAAGGTACAAAGAGCTTTGTGAATTTGGCAGGTATAGGAACGGGGCAGAACTATAGGAGACAATGGAGGCGCCAGCACTGAAGGGACACCTCCTCCATTACCCACAGAATATTCACTCCACTTAGGGCTGTAAATATGTACCCGGCGTGTACCGTCAATGCCGCCCAATACATAGCACCTCTTCCCGACACCTGAGAAGCTACCATAACCATATATTAATGGAGGGCTCCGTATCAGACCATTAAATGCCGCTTCCGTCTATCTATAGCCTGTCCCGGCTCATTGGTGTCGCTGCTCCTCATGCCAGTGTGACACTGGCGTCCCCCCCCCCCTTACCCACAACTCCCCATTCCACTCCTCCTTGGTGGCAGCTCTAGCCGAGCATAAGCACGGCTGCAGATATTCCAGGAGCTGGATGTCAACAAGGATTCACCAGACGGAGCTGCGGGTAAGAGGGCATGGGAGGCGGGGGCTCGGGCCACAAGCGACTGAGTCTGGGGACAGATCTTTGGTGGAGCAACTTCCGTGCATGGGAAGCAGTCGGCAGTAGACCGGGCATTTTGTGATTTGTAGTTTCACCACAGTAGCAGTCTTACAGTATCTTGACTCAAACTCAGTCCTCAAAGCCTCCACATCAGATGGATTGATCCTCATGCTAAATGCGCTATACAGGTCACTATCTTATCTGTGACTGATGCATAGCTGCATATACCTGGAAAAGGGAAGATAGATAGATGATAGATATGCACCATAATTATTTATCCTTTTTTTTTTTTTTTTTTTTTTTAGGGGCGGGGGCATCAAATTATAATTTGCCTCCGGGCATCTGGGATGAATTTACGCCACTGTATAGGAAGATTTCCTTCCAGCAGCTTTGGGTGGTCATTTCCAACAGGTCACATGCAATGCAATAGTGTCAGTTGAATTACAGGTTTGGTGTGTCGCTTCTTATGCTATGCCCGGAAAGGGGTTAATTACTGTACCTTGATTTACCGGAAATGTAGGTTTTATAACTAAACTATTTTCTACAGGTTTCTAGCTGGTGTATATAACGTCTTCATAATGAGTACTCTTGTTTTCCTGAATTCAATAGATTTTAAAAGGTTGGGGCTGTAGTGACAGCTGACATTTATTTCTACCTTTTGGAAAACTTGCTGCAGAATACTGCTAATTCGCAGGTATGCCAGTTGTTGTCTGCTAATGTACCACAAGATGGCAATATTCCCTTCCAAAAAAAGCTAATACATTATAACAAATACTGGAAGATCTTGGTACAATGTATATTCCCTAGAGAGAACACAGCGTGTACATGACAGCATATTTTTTCCACAATTAACGTATGGGTAGTTCATAAATCTCTTGTCACAACAGAACTTTCAGTTTCAGAGATTAGTTTAATTTAATTAACTAACAACTTATACCTAAAGATTAATGTTTTATGGATAAATAATTTTAATTTTATTTCATTAAGATTTAATTAAGGACTTTCTATATAATGGAAAAATTTTAACATTTATGCAAAATAATTTCTGATTTCAGTTGATGGTACAAAAGGTGTTACCTGTTGGAGCCTACCAGAAGCCGCATCCATATATATGAAAACACCACCTGCTTTATTCTTTAGGTCCTGCTTGTGCTCTAACCCTTCGTGGCATTGACTCCACAAGACCTCTGTATGTGCCCTGTGGTATCTGGCACCAAGATGTTAGCTCCTTTAAGACCTGTATGTTGCTAGGTGGATTTTTCAAGCACATCCCACAGATGCTCAATCGTATTGAGATCTGGGAAATTTAGAGGCCAAGTCAACACATTGAACTCTTTGTAATGTTCCTCAAACCATTCCAATACACTTTTGCAGTGTGGCAGGGCGCATTATCTTGCTGAAAGAGGCTACTGCCATCAGGGAATGCCGTTGCCATGAAGGGGTGTACTTGGTCTGTAACAATGTTTAAGGTAGTTGGTACATGTCAAAATTACATCCACATGAATGCCAGGACATAAGGTTTCCCAGCAGACCATTGTCTCACACTGCCTTCTTCCCATACTGCATCCTGGTGCCGTCTCTCCCCAGGTAAACAACGCACACATACCCGGCCGTCCACATCATGTAAAAGAAAACATGATTCATTAGACCAGAACATAATCCTCCATTGCTCCATGATCCAGTACTGATGCGCAATTGCCCATTATAGGTGCTTTCAGTGGTGAACAGGAGTCAGCATGGCAGTTTTCACTGGTCTGTGCCTACATAGCTCTTTTGTGGGATCGAACCAGATGGGCTAGCCTTCACTTCCCACGCACATCATTGAGCACTGGGGTGCCCGTGACCCTGTCGCTGGATCACCGGTTGTTCTTCCTTGGATAACAGTTGGTAGGCTGTAACAATTGCATACCAGGGACAACCACAAGACTTGCCCTCTTGTAAATGCTCTGACCTATTCTAGCCATCACAATTTATCCCTTGTCAAAAGTCGCTCAGAACTTAACACTTTACAGTGCCTTGCCAAAGTATTTACCCCCCTTGGCTTTTTACCTTTTTTGTTACTTTTCAACCTGTAATTTATTTATTTTTTTAATCTGAATTTTATGTGATTGATCTGCACAAAATAGTCTAATTTGGTGAAGTGAAATGAGAAAAATATATAAAAAAAGAATCTTTATAAATAAAATTCAGAAAATTGGCAGGTGCATATGTAATCAGCCCCTCAAAAGTTCTGGTGCAACGAATTACCTTCAGAAGTCACATAATTAGTGAAATTAAGTCCACCTGTGTGAAATCTAAGTGTCAGATGATCTGTCAGTATAAACACACCTTTTCTGAAAGGCCCCAGAGGCTGCAACAGCACTAAGCAAGAGGCATCACACCATGAAGACCAAGGAGCTCTCCAAACAAGGCAGGGACAAAGTTGTTGAGAAGTACAATTCTGGGTTGGGTTATAAAAAAAAAAAAAAAAAAAATATCCAAACTTTGATGATCCTCCGGAGCACCATCAAATACATAGTCATCATCAAATGGAAAGAACATGGTACCACAACAAACCTGCCAAAAGAGGGTCGCCCACCACAACTCACAGACCGGGCAAGGAGGGCATTAATCAGAGAGGCAACACAGAGACCAAAGGTAACCCTCTGCTCTGGTCAGATGAGACTAAAATGTAACTTTTCGGCCACCAAGGAAAACGCTATGTCTGGTGCAAACCCAACACATCCCATTACCCCAAGAACACTATCCCCACAGTGAAACATGGTGGTGGCAGCGTCATGCTGTGGGTATGTTTTTCAGCAGCAGGGACTGGGAAACTGATTCGAGTCGAGGGAAAGATGATTAGTGCTAAATACAGGGATGTTCTTGAGAAAAACCTGTGTCAGTCTGCCTGTGATTTGAGACTGGGACGAAGGTTCACCTTCCAGCAGGACAATGACCTGAAGCATACTGCTAAAGCAACACTCAAGTAGTTTAAGGGGAAACATTTAAATGTGTTGGAATGGCCTACTCAAAGCCCAGATCTCAATCCAATTGAGAATCTATGGTCATACTTGAAGATTGCTGTTCACAAGCGGAAACCATCCAAAATGAAGGAGCAGTTTTGCCTTGAGGAATGGGCAAAAATCCCAGGGGCAAGATATGGCAAGCTCATAGAAACTTATTCAAAGCGACTTGCAGCTGTAATTGCCGCAAAAGGTTGCTCTACAAAGTACTGACTTTAGGGGGGTGAATAGTTATGCACGCTGAAGTTTTCTGTTATATTGTCCAAAATGTAGTTTGGACAATATAAAAAAAAAAAAACACAACTTCACAGTTGTAGGCATGTTCTGTGAATGAAATGATGCACACCTTCAAACAATCCATTTTAATTCCAGGTTGTGATGCAACAAAACATGAAAAATGCAAATGGGGGTGTGAATACTTGTGCAAGATATTGTGTGTGTATGTGTGTGTAAATATATATATATATATATATATATATATGTGTGTGTGTGTGTAAATATATATATATATAATATGTGTGTGTGTATATATATTCTCATAGAAAGTGGTGTATTAGCATGACAGCAGAGGGGTGACATTAGTATTAATATTCCCCGCCTCCCAATGATACACACTGGCCCCTCGCTGGGACCTTCACTCACAGCACATATTGAGTGCAGGGTGAGGAGAGGATAGAATCCTGTGCTGCGCTGCGTCATCGCCTCTCTGGGTCTCCTCCAGGCTCCTTCTGCACGGACTCCCCTCCCCTCCTGTGGCGGCGACTGCTGCACAATCCAGTTCCGAGTCACCTGAGGGGGAGGTCCTAGGGGCAGTGATGGTGAACTGTGCATCTGCACTTCTCCAGCACTGCGGGGCCCCTGTGCCCCCCTCTTAATACTGCTCTGCTGACTATCAATCTTTAGCATCCATTAGCAGATTCCAGGTGGGCAACAGATTACCTGAATTTGTTGCAGTTCTATTCCCGGAGTTCTCAATCACTGGTTCCAGCCCCTTATCCCTACATTCAGGTTGAGTTCCACTCAATTGTTACCAGGGGCAGACTGGGAGCCTTGCAGGTATCACTGACCTCTTTGTAGGTAGCAGTCATTTACCACATGGGTCTCACCTATGAGTAGACCACTGTTCCTACCACCACTATTCTGCTACAACCCATCAGTCCAGTCCACGGGTCCTCACTCTGATCTACAAACACTAAACATGACAAAATCTAACCATTAACTGTTCAATTTGCTGAATTATTAAATGCTACTCCCGTTATCCACTAATATCAAAGATGGAGCAAAACATATGGAACATATTTACCCCTTGGCAAAACCATGTTGCAGTGAAGATGGGACAAATTCATATCTACAATGGGTGCAGTCTGTATGGGGCACAGCAGCCTGTAGATCCAGTAGGCAGAAATCACACACCCTGTACCCATTGAATATACTTACCTTGAGGGCTTAATTGTGAATACTAATCTTGAAGAGGAGAAAGAGCATCTTTGCTGTGTGCCATTTGTGATGCAGAATGTGTCAGAAAGAAAGCCATTACTGAAAACTCTCACATGCAAAGGTAGACTGAGATTCAGCATTTGGTCCATAAAGCCAAATGTGGAAAGCACCTCTTGCACATATTTCAAATGCGACTTATCAAAAGTATTTCTGCGTATAGTAAAAGTAGATAAAAATTAATTTTGAGTTCTAGATACCATCCGAATTATTTTGCGGACCATACGAGTATTATTAGAAGCAAGCCTTTGCGTCAGGCAAAGCCCACCTGATCTAGTTGTAAAAATTGTGGAATTAGAGTGCTGACATGATTAGCAATTAACTTTGGCATATATTTTAAGGTTGATGTAAAGTAATAACAGTAATAATAATGTCATATATGAGGGTGGTTTAATTAAGATAACAAGACCTCTCATTGTGTAAATTTATTCAATGCGTACATATAATCAATCGTGCATTAGAGACTATCCCATTGGGTGCACATTAGAGACTATCCCATTGGTTTTGTGAACTTCTGTGAGTTGCTTTGGTACCAGCATGAACTCTCTTTCAGCTGCTGGTGTTCTTTTTTAGACACACAAATCTGATCACACTACCCAACTCAATGTTTCCGCCAGCCCTGCCATCTTACAACTGGTGTTTTAACAGTATAACTGATGTGAAGCGCAGCCTGATGATTGTGAGGAGAAGCAGTAGTCTACCTGCTCTAGCCTGGCAGGAAATAAGGATGAAATAGAGAACATTACACATGTCATTATATAGCGCTTATCTCCCCATTGGACTTAAGTGCTTTACAGTTAAAATACAAAATAAGCTTGTGAGAAATTAGTGAAGGGGCATGAAATGCTTGCGTAAACAGGTGAGTCTTGAGTCTGTTTTTGAAGGGTTTTAGAGTGTAGGCCTCTGGAACTATGCAGGGAAGTGATCTACATAGGGTCGTAGCCACAAAGCTAAAACTCGACCTAGAAGATTATAGTGCCTTTATCTCCGAGCATGAACTCTCTAAAAATATTGCAGACCAAACTCTGCCATAGGTTTTTGGAATGCTCCTATTGAAGACTAGTATAA
This sequence comes from Taudactylus pleione, assembly GCA_031769625.1. NCBI lineage: Eukaryota > Metazoa > Chordata > Amphibia > Anura > Myobatrachidae > Taudactylus > Taudactylus pleione. The sequence continues at coordinate 727,865 of JAUIMM010000919.1, read as the reverse complement.
ACCATGACCGTAGACCATGATGAAGTCATGTTTGAAGGTGACCAGTTCCTCCATTTTATTACAGTACATCCTCCCAGCTCCATGCTGTCAGATGTCATGTCCTCTCTGAGGATAGTGAGCATTAATGTAGGGTCCGTACTGTGTGGGGCAGGTCAAGGTCAGGGTCTAAGCAAAAATCTTTCTCTGAAGTCACATCTTTGTTTTCTTAGTCTATGGAAATTGAATGGTCTCCCTCTTTAGGTATTGCAATGGAAGGTATAGTTAGGTTACTTTAACTCTATTCGGAGGCATAGTAACAAGATATTGGATGCAATAACAATGCATAGTAATGAGATCTATATGTTAGATACAGAGCTGTGTGCACAGATATCACTTAATTCTGAAATGGCTGCATGTGTGAAACATTTTTACTGACTTGTATTTCAGACTTTTTGCAATGCTTTATAATAGATTCATTTATGTAAAGTGCTTTCATATATTTGTGTTTCCTGAAAAAAAAAGTATTAAAGTAAATGGATATAATATAAAAATAATTGATCACAATAAGGCAGAGAAAATAAAAAATATAAAGGATATATATAAAATTGTTAGATTGTATATATGTTCGCGACAAACTCGAGAACTACTGAACCGATTTTGATTGGATTTTCACCTAAATGTTCCTTGAGATTCCTCAGAGTAACATAGGCTATGAATCATCTCACTATCATTTAATTAGTCACACATATGCAGCTAGAGGTCCGATTGGCCAGAGTGATGTCAATGTGCTCACAGCTCGCCAATGACCAAAGGAGGGGCGGGGTCTGGGAGTACAAGATGTGAGGGACAAAACTAACAGACTGTTTTGGTGACGTTGTTATGGGGGCAGGGCTTACAGAGATGAGTGACAGGTGTGCACACCAATGGACGGGTTCAGTCCCGTGCTCGGTCGTTTCTGTCTGTACGCAAAGACAAAACTAGTGTAATGCCAGCAGTGCTGCTGGTAGAGGGTGCAGTGACCTTGCAGGGGCTGGTAACCAATCAATGGGGAGGATGGCATGGGAAGCATTTGCGAGCTGTGATTTGGTAGACTGCAGAAAAAATCCGCCCACCAGGCTGTCACTCAGTGTGTACGCAGAGCATGTGGTGTTTGTAGCCTACTGTATGCTGTATGGGATGGCTCTGGGATAGTTTGTATGTAATGTGAAAGCAGTCGACTCGTTATGACATCAGGGGTACATTTACTGCAGCCGATCTATATACACTACCAGCTCTCCCACGTGAGTGGTGCTGGGGACAGTCAGTGCAGCCAGCAGGGTTGGGTAACAAGCGGAGTAGCTTCAGAGCCGGGGAGGCTAAGGTGAAGCCAAAATCCCTGGAAGTGACAGGGACCTTCATCAAGTCTTTTTATTAACTGACCCCAGTATGCGCTGAGAAGTGAGAAATGCACACAGACACACTGTGTGACAGTGCCCGGGGTTATATTTATTTATATATATATATATATATATATATATATATAATATGCGAGAGAATAAGGCGCTAAAAATACAAGTGTAGTTATTTAAACTTTGATCTAAGGTTCTGTGCAAAAAAGCAAACAAAGCATAAAATATGCAGAAAAATCACTCCTCAAATCATGAGTGGCAGCTCTACAGTAAAACGTGTATAGGTGAAACACATACGCATACAATTCAGTAAATAAAGATAAAAGAGCTACTACTAGTGTAAAAACAATTATAAAGTGCATGAGAATATGAGGATCCAGAGACTTATCTTAAAAAAGGAATGATCTTCGGTCACCTGACCATCAAGTAAGTTCATTTCATAGCAGAAATGAACTGTAAAAGATGTACTGTATGTACTGTAAAAGAAAATCCTAAAAATCACACTCTGTGTACCATATAGATGTGTCCAGTGGAGTAAATGATATTCGCATATATATATATATATATATATATATATATATATATATATATATATAGGAACACTTAGATCCCAATGGTAAAAAGACCCCACATTATCTTAAAACATAGTATATTTATTTAATCCGGACACCGAACAAATGGTAAGTAGCACACGTACTAAAGTGAAAATAAAAGTGAGCTTATCCGTCCATAGATGTAGTCCCAACACATTTCATCTTATAGCAGAGACTTCATCAAGGAGATCAGTGCTAGCCAGGGCCCCCGGAGAGGACCCAGACTGCACCCAGACATCGGAGGTGGCTGAGTGTGTGCTCAGGCTCCCTTTGATGAAGTCTGCTATGAAATGAAATGCGTTGGGGCTACCTCTATGGACTGATGAGCTCACTTTTATTTTCACTTTTGTACGTGTGCTACCTACCATTTGTTCGGTGTCTAGCGCTAGCACTGTGTCTGCGATCCATTGTATCCGAATTCGATATGGTGGTACTTACTCAGTTCCATTCCAGACCCCTGCACAGGCTCATCCTCTCCAGGTGGAACAGATTACCCCACCGGATCAGGGCTCAGATGATGGTACTCTCTCCGGAGGTGCGCCTGTCTCTGTCTTGGTGGCTATTGACGTCCCATCTAACCAGGATTTGGCCCTTTTGGATCCCGGACTGGATACTCCTAACAACGGATGCCAGTCTCCGGGGATGGGACGCAGTGACCAGTCCACACTCCATTCAGGGCCGGTGAACAATGGTCGAGGCATCCCTGCCCATCAACATATTGGAACTTCGGGCTGTCTACAGGGCCCTCATGATGGCAAATTACATTCACGGAAAGCCCATGCAGGTTGTCTGACAACGCCACCACAGTGGCTTACATCAACCATCAAGGAGGCACTCGAAGTCTGGCACCAATGACAGAAGTGTCACGCATTCTGACATGAGCAGTGTTCATTCTGGGAGTTCTCAATTGCGGAGCGGATTTCCTCAGCCGTCATGACGTGCATCCAGGGGAATGGTCTCTTCACCAAGAGGTGTTTCAACTCCTAGTGGACAAATGGGGTCTCCCAGAGGTGGACCTCAGGGCTTCCCGACACAATCACAAGTTACCAGTGTACGGGTGCAGAACAAGAGATGCCGAAGCAAGCTTGGTGGATGCTCTGTCAGTGAAATGGACCTTCCGGTTTGCGTAACTATTTCCTCCCATCTCTCTCTGCTTCCTTGGGTTCTTCAGAAGTTCAAGCAAGACGGAGGCACTGTCCTGCTGGTGGCTCCAGGTTGGCCCAGACGTTATTGGTACTCAGATCTTCAGAGTCTCTCCGTTTCTGCTGCTTCAACGTCCGGACCTATTTTCTCAGGGTCCTTGCCTTTGCACGGACCTGGATCGTCTATCTTTGATGGCATGTCTTTTGAGACATCCCTCCTAAGGTCCAAAGGATTCTCTAGCTCGGTCATGAACATAATGCTTAGAGCGCGTAAGCCTGCCTCCACCAGGATCTACCACAGAGTGTGGCATACATATTTCCAGTGGTGTCGTGCAAGAGATTACGACCCTCAGGTGTTTCGAATTTCCTGGATTGGACCTCTGCTCCACCTGGCCTCGTTGAAAGTGCATGTCTCTGCACTGTCAGTGTGGTTCCAACGTAGAAATGCTTTGCTTCCGGATATCCACCTTCCTCCAGGGTGTACTCCAGATTCAGCTTCCCTTTCTAACCCCAGTGGCTCCTTGTGAATTGGCAGTAGTTCTTTGGGCTTTCCAGGGTCCTCTATTTGAACCACTATATTCAGTGGAAATTAAGTGGTTAACAGTTGAGACTCTTTTTTTTTTTTTTTTCCTTTTTTTTTTTTCTTCTAGCTATTGCATCTGCCAGGAGGGTGTCAGAATTGGAAGCACTCTCCTGTCGTCCTCTTTTTCTGATATTTTCTGGAATGCCGGAATGGGACCAGGGTACTGGAGCTGGTAGTGCAGCAAGGTGGAAAATGCATTTGGAGTTTCTGGGCTGGGAATAGAACAAAATCTGCAGGAGCTCACTGAATTCTTCTGGCTATTGCATCTGCCAGGAGGGTGTCAGAATTGGAAGCACTCTCCTGTCGTCCTCTTTTTCTGATATTTCACCAGGACAGGGCGGTACTCGCCCTGAGTTCCTTCCTAGTGTTTCTAGTTTCCATTTTAATCAGGAAATTATAGTACCGGCCTTTCTATTACCAGACCTCTCGGCAGGTGAGGCCTCATTGGATGTGGTCTGCGCCCTCAGGAATTATGTGGACCATTCCAGTTTTCTTCAGAAAACTGGAATGGTCCACATAATGCTGGTAGACTGGTATGGGACCGAATTGTAGGATCACCAGAATGCTAGAACACTGGCATAGGACCGAATTTCTGGAATACCGGAATGGGACCAGGGTACTGGAGCTGGTAGTGCAGCAAGGTGGAAAATGCATTTGGAGTTTCTGGGCTGAGAATAGAACAAAATCTGCAGGAGCTCACTGAATTAGCACAAGCTAGGATGTGGACAACATTGCACTAGCAAGTGCTGTGTGCAGGGAGAATCCTTATATACACTTGGCTTGTCAAGGATTGGCTGCAGGCATCATGTGACCACATAATGGTCTCCTATTGGTGGATGAACAGTCACCTGGTTCAGACTTTCATGGCTGCGCACAGCAGCTGGCACTGGTGGGGATGCTGCACGTGAAAGCCGGGGAGTATGTTGGAAGCCGTAGCTGGACAAATGCCGGACCGAATCACAGGAGATTTGCCATGGAGCTAGAGCAGGGAAACAGGTAAGTGACATGGCAGCTGCAGCAGATCATGCAGTTTGACACCCCCGCAGAAAAAAAAACACACACACATTGCCCCCACAGGAAAAAAAAAAAAATCATAATTTCTACATCAGGGTCCATAGGGTATCCACAGGATACCCCGGGGTATAGGTGATGACGTCAGGCATCGGGCACCATAAAGTTAAGTTTTCAGCCTCCCAGGATGCATCAGGGTCCCCCTCCTATACCCCGCCCCCGAGCCAAGGCATCTCAGTTTCGTTGGTGCCCGGCTCGGAGTCGGCGCACCTGTTTAGAGGGGGGCTAAGAATGGCCCCTGAAGTTTCTTTCAAGGCAGCTGTGGCTGCACATCTGGGAGTACAACATGGACAGTCACTGCTGACGTCCATTCGGTCTCCCCTACACCCCTCCGGTACCAGAACGCCGGTACTGATCCGGGGATGCTGGTAAGTGTCTGGGGTTACGGTTAGCGGTGACCCCAGATGCTTTGGACCATGGCCGGATCTAAGGGGAGCAGGTAAGCAGCGGGAGTCCCGCGGTGGGTCCCTGCTGAGAACATGGTCCACAGTCCCCAGGCAGGGGGCTCCCTGGGGACTGGCTGCAGCGTGGAGCCAGGTACTAACCTGCGCTTCCACTGTCCCCCTGGGACAGCGGTCCGCAGCTGAGCGGCAAGTGCTGCGGCGTCTCAGAGGTTAATTGCATGCCAGGGCAGCGCGCCTTCCCTGTATACAGCCGGCGCCTACCCCGCTGCACACAGCCATCTCCGCACTGCCGATTGGTCCTGTGGCAGCGCTCCTCCCCCAGGCCGGCCTCCTCTCTGCTCCTCGGTGGCCATCTCTGCAAAGCATGGTGAACGCTGCTAGAATCTGCTGATCGGTGGCATCGCGATCTGGGTCCCCCGGCATACCTCTCCTCCGTTGGCTTAAGGTCAAGTGTATGCAGCGCTGTGTCCTACCAGACTCTGTGTCTCTGTAGTTGAGAAACAGCGCTGATAGTGCTGGGTTTAATTTCTTCTGCATTGTATGTGACTTCTGCTAGTGCTGCTGCCTGTACTTTCATTTTCTACTGTCAGCCATTTTACTGTCCCTTCTCTTACTCTGCTAAAGCCCTTGCAGTGCGGTGATTGCAGGGTGTTTCTCCCACTATACTAACGAGTATCAGTGAGAGGGGTCACATACTTCCCATCATATCTGAGAGTGAATTTCCTCTCCAGCTTATGTGTACTAAGTGCAATGTACCAATAGCGGAGGGGGAGGGTAACGCGGAGGGCCTATGTCGGCAGTGTTATATATTGGCACGGCCAATTACTGTCACGGCTCCGGTACAGGAACCTCCCTGGGCTTGTTTCACTAAGTTGCTTACAACCCTAGTGGGCCAGTTAGCTCCGCCACCTGCGTTTTCCCAGATGGGATTGTCCCAGCAGTCAGTGGTGTCGTCACCCATGCAGGGTTTCCCGAGACAACTGATGGTACCCCACAGTCTCCCTATTTCCCCTCCCCAGGTTTCACAGGAGCCTGCATGGGTTAATTCTCTGACATCTTCAGTACAGCATTTGTCGGATGTTTTACAAGGGGAGTCTGTGTTGCAGCCACATAAGCGGCCTGTGGCGTCTGTCTGCTCCTCATGAGGATTACGACGTGACGTCCGATGATGGGGAGATTCTGGATCTATCTGACCAGGAACCTCTTCGTACTAAAGAGTCGGACACTAAGTCAAAGGTATATATTCCTGGCCTTATTCGGGCAGTCCGCACGGCTTTAATTATTGAGGATGATGTTCCTCCGGTGTCCAAATCCAATTATGCCTCTTTCAAGGATATTAAGGGTGACTCCACAGTGTTTCCTCTTTTTGATCAGTTAGCAGACCATTTAGAGGAGGCGTGGAAGCATCCCGGAATACGGTATCAGCCTCAGAGGCGCTTAGCCGTGGCTTATCCGTTTGCTGACAATTATTTTTCTAAGTGGGAATCCCCTCCGCAGGTTGATTCCCATGTGACACGCCTAGTCAGAAGTGCCACTTTGCCCATGCCTTCCATGTCCTCCTTGAAGGATGCTACGGACCGCAAGGTGGAAATCTGCCTAAAGTCCATTTATTCCCTTGCAGGGGGGGGCGTCCATACCGGCTATGGCCATGTGTTAGGTAGCCAGAGCTATGGAGCACTGGGCTGATAGTTTGGAGGCATCTTTGGACTCTGACTGTTCGGCTGAACAGGCCGAGTTGGTGGGCAATCCCCGGGACTCGGCCACTTACATCAATGAAGCGGCCTTGGATATCAGTATCCTCACCTCTAGGATTTCTTCTGCAGCTGTTGCTGCTCGTCGCACCTTATGGTTGCGATCTTGGAAAGCGGACGCTGATTCCAAAAAGGGCTTAGAAGGTTTGCCTTTTAATGGAGAAGTACTATTTGGTCCGGATCTAGACAAAATTTTTGCTACGCTGGCAGCAGCCAAGTCTGCATGTCTCCCGTCTGCTACGGTCCCTTCAAGTTCTGGTACGTCGGCCTTACAGGGCCCAGGGTAGGCCTAAAGCAGTCTTTTCCCCGATAGGCTGGGCCCAAGAAATCGGCCAAGAACAGGAAACAGGCATGGAGTACCAGACGTCCGGCAACTAAGTCAGAAGACAAGCCTGCGGCCTGACGTTCTGGCCGTCCATTTGGGGGATCCCAAAGTGGGAGGCCGCCTGCTTCAGTTCGCCCAGTGTTGGTCGATAACTACGACGGACACCTGGGTTCACGAGGTGGTTTCTCACGGGTATGCCCTCTCCTTTCGGCTCAGGCCTCCATCCCAGTTCTTCACCACAGGCTTTCCACTAGAACACGGAACAAAGCTTTGGAACTGCGGAAGGTTTTGCACACTATGCTCCAGGCTGGAGTTATAGTGCCTGTTCCATTCTCCCAGAGGGGCCAGGGTTTCTATTCCAATCTAATTTTGGTGCAGAAACCCAATGGGTCTTACCGTCCAATACTCAACCTCAAGGCGCTCAACAAGTCCTTGAGGGGGTGCCTTGGTTTGGGATGGAGACCCTTTGGTCCATTATTCTGGCGCTGGAACCTGGGGATCACATGGTGTCAATGGACATTCAGGACGCTTACCTGCATGTCCCTATTCTTATGCGCCATCAGCAATACCTCAGGTTTGTAATCCGCAACGAACATTTCCAGTTCCGGGTGCTGCCTTTTGGACTGGCGACAGCAGTTGAGGGTGCGCAGTTGTCTGCAGTGTCGCCGAGTGTCTGTGCACTCAGCGATGCGGTTCCTGGGCTCCATGGTGTCAGTATTCGACAAGGTGGAATATGCCCAGTTTCACTCCAGACCTCTGCAGCAATTGATCCTGTCCAAATGGAATGGACTGCCTCAGAGCCTAAAGTCCCAGACGATGGTGCTCATTCTGGGGGTTCGCCTGTCTCTAGCCTGGTGGTTGCAGATGACCCACCTCAACAAGGGTCGCCCATTTTGGGTGGCGAACTGGGTCCTGTTAACAACGGACGCCAGTCTCCGGGGCTGGGGAGCGGTCACGGGTCCACACTTGTTCCAGGGCAGGTGGACTCAGGCAGAAAAGGAGCTTCCAATAAACATCTTGGAACTCCGCGCGGTGTTCAACTTCTGTTGGACAGGTGGGGTCTTCCAGAGAGAGACCTCATGGCATCCCGGCACAACAACAAGTTGCCGGTGTACGGGTCTCGAACAAGAGACGAAAAGGCGTCTCTGGTGGATGCTCTGTCCCTCCAGTGGACTTTCCAGTATACCTACCTCTTTCCTCCATTTTCCCTTCTTCAACAGGTAATCCGGAAATTCAAACAGGAGGGAGGTACGCTCCTGTTGATACCTCCCGAGTGGCCGAGGCGGCACTGGTTCTCGGACCTCCAGAGTCTGTCAGTGGACGTTCCTCTGCGGTTACCACTCTGACCGGATCTGCTGTCACAGGGTCCTTGTCTTCACCCGGACCTGACTCGGCTGTCTTTGACGGTGTGGGTGTTGAGACGGCCATGTTAAGGTCCAGGGGGCTTTCCGGCTCTGTGGTGCAAACCATGCTAAGAGCTCGGAAGCCATCCTTTGCAAGAATATTCCATCGTATGTGGCATACGTTCTTCCAGTGGTGTCGACCTAGAGGTTATGCCCCTCGGGAGTTCCGCCTCTCTAGAGTGTTGGCTTTCCTACAGGCTGGCCTAGACCATGGGCTTCGCCTTGCTTCCCTGAAGGTGCAGATGTCTGCCCTGTCAATCTGGTTCCATCGTAGGATTGCTGCGCTCCCTGATGTGCAAGGTGTTCTTCGCATTCAGCCACCATTTGTTCCACCGGTGGCTCCTTGGGATTTGGCTGTGGTCCTGAGAGCTCTCCAGGGACCGCCGTTCAAAACACTGGGCTCAGTGGACCTTAAATGGCTTACAGCTAAAACAATATTCCTTCTGGCCATTGCTTCGGCCAGACGTGTTTCTGACTTAGGGGCTCTCTCCTGTAGACCCCCTTTTCTGATTTTTTCATAGGAACAGGGCGGTGCTGCGCACTCGTCCTGGATTCCTTTCTAAAGTGGTTTCAAGTTTCCACATCAACGAGGACATCGTTGTACCGGCTTTTAATTCACCTGATCTTTCAGTGGGTGAGGCCACTTTGGATGTTGTGCGGGCCTTACGGATTTATGTTGACCACACTTCTTCTTTTAGGAAGTCGGATGCCTTGTTTGCCCTCTATGGCTTCCGTAAAAGAGGTTGGCCTGCTTCAAAGCAAACTTTGGCAGGTTGGATTCGTATGGCAATTTCAGAATCTTATCTTCGTGAAGGCCTTCTGGTTCCATCCTCTGTGAGGGCTCATTCCACTAGATCTGTGGGTCCTCCGTGGGCAGCTTGACGTGGTTCCTCTGCAGTCCAGATCTGCAAGGCTTCCACGTGGTCCTCTGTTCATACCTTTGTGAGGTATTACGCTTTTGACACCTTTGCCTCTCAGGATGCTTCCTTCGGGCGGCGGATTCTCCTTTCAGCACAGGAGCGTCCCCACCCTTAAAGGATACTGCTTTGGGACATCCCCAAGGTATCCTGTGGATACCTTTTATGGACCCTGATGTAGAAAATATGAGATATGGTAAGAACATGCCTTTTGTTATCTCTATTTCTACGAAGTCCATAGGGTTTCCACAGGACTCCCGCCCTGTCGCACCTGTGTTGCAGATGGGCTTTACTCTGGTCACCAGTTTTTCTGTCTCTCTCTGGTGAGAATGTGATTCTTGTGTGTGTCCAGATCTTTCTTCTCTCTCTTCCTTCTCCACCTCCGGCCTATGGCTTGGTACGTAACTGAGATGCCTTGGCTCGGGGGTGGTGTATAGGAGGGGGACCCTGATGCATCCTGGGAGGCTGAAAACTTAACTCTATGGTGCAAGATGCCTGACGTCATCACCTATACCCCAAGGTATCCTGTGGAACCCTATGGACTTCGTAGAAATAGAGATAACAAAGGTAAGTTCTTACCATAACTCATATTTTAATTATTTTCTTTAAAAAAAAAAAATTAAATAAATGTTGTTATTTAATGAAACAATTTATTCCCCTCGTTGACTTGGCTTCCGCAGGGGGAAAAAAACATGACCCCCCAAAGGAAAAAAAAACACACATTGGTCCCCAGAGGGGAAATTAAAACACATTGTTCCACACACAAGAAAAAACACACACTGACCCCCATAGATAAAAACCCCAGGCACATTCATTGCCTCTACAGGAAAAATAAATAAAACACCTTTTCGCCCAGTCTGTTGCTAGTAAGTTTTGTTGAATGACAGCTGCAAGCCTCTGTACTGTACGTTAAGACACAGTCTAGCAGTGTATAATAACAACGGAGGACTTGCAGTTATGGTGCAGCAAAATTATAAAGTCAGTACTGACTTCACTGTGTAGTTTGTATCCTCTAATAAGTTTCATCCCAGCTGACTTTTTAAAGGATATAGTTTAGGTGTGGGTGCTGGTATTTTTATACCTGAGCACCCATTAAAACGTTGTTTATTATTATTTTTTTTAAATAAAATACAGAAGAACATCCTTGTTTTCATATGGAGAAGTTTGAAATCATTGAATTAAAATCATAATGCTTTCACATACACTATACTGTATGTACTATAGAAATTATCCACTTTAAAAGTATGCAGTGATATCCTTTCTGCTGTATATGTGAATAGGGTCGGCAACAGGAATCTTGAGGCCCGGTACATTTATACCTCTGGGGCCCCTACCCATGACGACTCATTTATATTTATATATATATATATATATATATATACACACACACATAATATGAATATCATATATATATATATATATATATATATATATAGATCACTTACCAGACTCTGCTGCAGCTGCTTCATGTGTCCGCTGGGAGCTGAGCTGACGGTGCTTGTTGCTGCTTGTTTGTGCGGTGGTGCCAGCCATCTGCCCGGTGGTTCCGTCGCCTGCTGCCTGTTCCAACTTCCTGCTCGTCAGCAGCCTCTTAAGTGGACTGCGCTGTGGTTGCAGGAACAGAACAGCGGAGGGTGCAGTACCAGCGTTATAACGTTGCGATATCATTCCTATGTGAATGGTGCAGGCCGGGTGACACGTAATAGAGGCGGGGGGACGGGAATAGGTGGGCAGCTGTGCCAGTCGCCGTTAATAAACTACAATTAGGTGCTGCAGACCCATTTTTACCCCTCTGAACTTCGGGGCCCTCTGAGCCTCGGGGTCCGAGACAGGTGTACCCTTAGTACCCCTGCTAAAACCTGCCATACACTATCCAACAAACAAAGAAAAAGAAGGAAAAATGTTTTCCAATTACCGCTGTTGTGTTATTATAATTGTATATTGTTAATGAAATTGGAATATGACTAGATCTCTGTTTGTATATCTATTTATAAAGACCTTATATTGTTTGATCAGAACAATCTCTTAAGTGTCAATTAAATATACACATCATAGTATATGATTGTTCAAATAAGGTCTATCCTTCCCTGATAGTTAGTTTCTCTAGTATCATGCTTGATTATACTTTCCACACATACTGTATCCACCTGTATCTCAATAAGTTACTATTGTAACAAGGGGATTGCGACAGAATGGTTATATAGTATTATTGCAACATTAGTTGCCTACATCCGGACACTACTACTGAAAACGATCTGCCAGTCATTTATATATTATTGCACATTGCTTTACCAATTCTCCGCTTTTATAATACAGCGAGAAAAGAGGGAGATATAAAGTGAAGTTCAATTCGGCTTCACGTTATATATGCTATGAATCGCATATCTGATTATAGTATAGTCAGTCAATCGTGTTCATGTTATTTCACATAGTGCAAAGTCTATAACATATAGCGGGGAGAACATGAGAGATATACGAAGTATAACTTGTGAGTCACACGTGTAGTTGTAATGCAATCAATCGTGTCAATGTCATTTCATATCGTGCATATATTCCTCCGTCTATATAATATAGCAGGGAGAACAGGAAAACTATACAGAGTAAAGCTCTGGTCAGCTTCAAACTTTATATGCTACGAATCACAAGTTAACGTATAACATTACTAACAGCAGTACATGCTGGAAACGCCGACTCGCGTTTCGCCTACCGGATGGTTTATCAAGGCAGATCAAACAGAGCACTCGTTTCCGTCCTCATGTATCCCCTTAGCCTAGCCCCTATTGGTCAATTCAAATATATTCACTGGTCACTCTATATTCTATTGGCCCCCTACCTCCATGTTAACGTCTCATGGGAAGACTGTTATGGAGCCTGTTTCTATAATAATAGATTTCTAGTCAGAGCCGTTAAATTTCTGACATCAATTTCCATGGTATCAATTAAACCTTCACCTGCAGTAATTACTGAGTCATTGTACTCATAGATTACTATATATGATAAGTGACCATACAATAAATCACTTAATCACATTTTATAAAAAAGTTAGTAAATGGAATAATCAATAAGTATATACTTCAAATATCTTAATATTGATTAGTATGTTTGTTAAAGAATTATATGTAATTGTCTTAATTATAGTATGAATTCTACCAATACTGTTCTTACTTTACAGTCCTAACTGATAATTATATCACCTAGACTGTAATTCTTATATTGTGTATCATAACCATACTATATCTATAATTGCTATATACTTATCTATTGTGTATATGGGACTGTTTATTATATCCTTTATAAAATGAACCCAAATTGTATCAAATATTTTACTCTCAAACTTAATAAGTAATATGTATAAATATATTCATTGTTATCGCCTAGAAATATATAAAAATAGTAATTAATAGTAAAATCTTATATATAGATATAAATATATTATACATAAATTGATCTGTTTCCATACTAATTATAAATAATAACTTAAATATAAGTGGCTATAAACCAAACAATATCAGTATATGATTAAATAATAAAATAAATAACATACTGTAAATTAAAAAAATAGTGTACTATCATAAAATATATCTATTATATATCAGGTACAACAGAAATAATACCTATAATGTGTCAAAAATATAACTTGATCTAATTTGTAACACTATACCATAAACCACCAATTGTAAGTAATTTATAATATGATTAATATATGTCTGTCCTAAATATATAAATAAGGGTAATACATTCTAGTGAAAGCCTAGTATTGTGTGTTGTGTAAGTCAGTGGTATTATTGATTTTCATATTATTCATAAACAATATATTAATTTTAAAGTGACTGTGAACAATTTTAACCTATAGTGATATAGTGAAAATAAAAATTAACAAATGCAAATTAAGTGATGAAATGTAAAAAGATACACATATAATTAAATAATTTTATATAATAAATTATTTTATATAAACATATGTTGTGAACCGATTAATAACATGATCCCCCTGTTCCAATTGTGCTGTATATACATCTATACATATATATACATTTTTGTTAATTTGTATTTTAAACCACCTACATAATCCATTACCCTGTTAATGTACACCTCTATTATCCCATGTATATAAAGAACTTGAAACACAAATGTGTATCTCAGAATAATTTAACTATTGGTCTTATCACTTTAAAAAAATGTACTAAATGGGTCTTTGATTCTTTCCCAAACGATTCCACTAGCAATAACACAAATAGGCATGGAAGTGGGATAACAAATAATAAATAACGATTGTTAATAATATATGATAAGAGCTCACAGAATATTCCACATTCTCTTGTGCAGGATCGAATTTGTTTCAATTTATATGATTCTTCATCCGATTTGTAAGATATTTAAATTAGCAAAGCTAACGTCTAGTAATCTGATACTGTATATATTAATACTGGAGCTGCTTCAGAGTTGGAAGCAAAAAAATAAATAATAATAATATTGCACCTGGGCAAATAACCATGTGTCAATGCAAGAAAAACAAATATGTTTATTATTTTTGCATGTGGGGTAAATACTGGCTGCTTTTGCATGTAGCCCACAAATGCTGCACCGCTTTATTTTTACACTGCAATTTAGATTTGAGTTTGGACTCCTCCCAAACTCTAAATCTCTCTGCACATTATACATCTGCCCCACCTGCACTGCAACATGGTTTTTCCTAGGTGTAAAGTTACGATCTGTTTTTTGTTTTGTGTTTTTGCTTTTATTCCCGATTTTGAATTATCCCCACTGTATGTGATGCAGAAGATTAATTTATAAATCTGTCAACTTCTGGAAAGGCTGCATTATTTTGCCTAGCTAAACTTGGTGGTTGATAATCCTGTTTTTATGGTTAAAAGCTATTAAACGATCCTTTAACTGTAATCGTAAGTGTTTATCTGCCAGTATAGGTTTATGCCCTGACTGTAATAACATATTTTATTTTCCTATTTTCTAGTGGCAGTCAACTTGGAGGGCTTGTTACAGTCATATGTTTCTTTTATAACCATGGTGAAGTAAGTATGTGATGTTAACATATTAGGAGAACATCAGTTAAGGGCATGTATACTGATGTATACAAATGTATACAAAGCAAAATCATGTGATTGGAGGATTGTATTGTTTTCAGACTGTTTCTATTGTGTGCAGCCTGTGTGGAATATAACCTTTTTAGAGATACTTTATAACCCCACTTTAAAACATTACTGCTAAAGTCTCATTTGACATGAATCATTGTGGCACCTGCTGAAAGGAGAACAGTACTTTAGATGCTAAAATGAGAAGTGACTTTTTTCTATTGTAGGATTCTAGTTATGTTTAAAAAAATATATCTAACTTTTTTGTTTTCTAGAGCACCCGAGTAATGTGGACACCACCGCTACGTGAAAGTTTTTCATATCCATTCCTTGTACTTCAAATGTTTCTTTTGACATACATTCTAAGGTACTAGTCTTTACAAAACTTACTGTAGCATTAATATGTTAATTAAAACCGTGCATAATAAGGAAAAAGGCAACAAACCAACTTTTTAACTGTATTTTTCAAATGGTTGTTTGTAGACTTATTTTAAAAGGTATTGTACCAGGAAGAAAAACATGGTCACTGGTTGTTTTGAAAGATGTTCTGGATACATCATGCACAGTTGTGACCTAATTTCAGACTTAGGGGCCTATTTATCAAGCTATTTTTCCATAAAATTATATAAAACTGCAGTTTCTATGTACTGATAGCACGATGCATGAGATTTCCCAGAAATCTCTGGCAAAGTGCTAATTAGCACTGCAGATCACAGTCCCCATTGTTATCAATGGGGACTACGATCTCAGCCCTATGTACCAAATTCCAAAAAGCGAAGCTTTGTGTAGTTTGGCCACGTTAGTTTACACCATCTTCATATGGTGTAAACTACTTTAAGCCTATGGAGGCTAAGCAGGAAAGAGATCTTCCGATCTCTCTTTCGCAGTCTGCAGCCACCAGCGGAGGTTGACATTGTGCGCGTGCGCAGTGTCAGCTTCGCCCAGAGAAGTGAAAGACTTCTACATAATGCTGGCGATATAACTTGGAGGGACAGCAGTTACCACGATTATTAATACATCTAAAGGTGCTAAGCAGTACAATTGCAGTGATATTTATAGAGCAAAATATATAGAACTTTTGAAAGATGTCATTAAGTTCTCTGTTTTAAGTGACTCGTATGTTCCAGAAATATGGTGCACAGTATGAGAAAGCGAAAGGGCTGCTGCAGAGTGGAGAGCATGCCTGATTGTGTGTTTCACACTGCACATGCGCCAGAAACTACCTGAACAGCAAACGGCTCTTTCAGAAGTATGAAAGGGTCACTGGGGGGTCAGGACCGGCATCAATAATATCTTCTACCGACCGCAACAGGCTCAATAGAAATGTAAAAGATGGTTTTCAGAGAGGCATGGTTATCACATAGCGTGAACTTGTGGGTTGATGCAGGACGTCTTTTTAGCCCTTTTCACCAACATTCAGTAGACTGTGAAAAAACTTCTACACAAAGCAGGATAATTCGCTATTTAAAATGTACATCAGAAGGTAGAGAGTCTGTTGTACTGTGTAAAAATGGTTGATAAAGAGGCCACAATGAAAAAAAAAAATCCATTAACATTTTCCTAGTACAGATTATACAGCAGAAGTAAATAACACACACAATTTTTGTTGAGAGGTTTAGTGAAAAAGTGGAGGTTATTTAGTACCCGTTTATAATCCTGTCCCTGGATATTGATTAATACCTGATCTGAACCCCAGAGATTTGTCCTGCATCCTCTTTACATAAAGTATCTCCTAGTACTGTTCATATCACCAAAAGTTTTTTTTGTTCATTGTCTACTGTTGTCTATTTCTCATTGTATTTGCACACCATTATTGGTCATCCTCCTGCCTGCTGTTTGCCTGGCTGCTCCTTAGTTGAAATCTCCTTACTTCGGTGCTAGACTCATACACTACAGATTAGTCCACATACGTCTAGCCTCCTTGCACGATAAACAGCCCTTGACTCTGTAGTGCTGAGCGGCTTTTCGTGCGACTTTTCCCCTTAAAATGCGTCTTATTCACAAAACAATGTGAATAGGACACTCAAGCATGCCTATATTCTTTGTGCGACTGCGGCTGTATCTGCATGCAAAATGCTACATTATTGTCAGTGGCCTTGACACAGTAACGTAGCATTTTGAATGCAGAGGGCCAAAATCAGAGTTGCGCTGCGCTTAAGTTACTGTGACAGGCACAGGTTTGGGCAGCGGGAACATTGCCGAGAGCAGATGTGCACTGTGTCTCAGTGTGCTGCACGTTGTCTCCATGTGCATTGCTGGACACAATTATATCTGCGTTCAGCCAGCAAGTATGCTATATCTGCAAGAGTCTAAAAATTATATCTGTGTTCAGCTAAATTACACTGCCCCCACCTGGGTATTTCAAAATGCCACCCAGCTGGCACTTTGTCCTAGATAGAACACTGCCTACTACAGTATATTTTAAAAGTAGGCTTTCTTCATTCCAAAGTATTGTGTGCACAACTCAAACCCTAAAATTAAAACCTATGTAGAACTGTATTTGTGCAATTAACTTACACAGAGCTATTTTTGTATGGTTTCTCTTTGATCTGGTAATGGTGGTCATGATCAATCTACGTGTGAGGGTACATATTAGGATAGAATATGACTACATTAAAAATTTGCCTTTCTGGGGATACTGTGTGAAAACTACCACTACCCTCCAGCATTAGAAGCATAAATTATCTAATCATCAAACAGTTTGTAAGTTTTACATATTACACAAAATGGCAGTTGCTCAAATCAATTTATAAGCCCATCACAGGTACATATACGAGAGGGGTTAATCTAGACAAGAATATACATACAAAATACCCCCACCACACTGCAAATAGGTCTGTAAAATATATTTACATTCTGCAAATTAATAGAAAATGCAGAGATTTGAGTTACGTACAGTTGCTTTGATGGTTCTACATTATATAATCATAGCACCTACTTTGGGTCATATGTTTATATATTTCTAAATGAAGAGCTAAAATACCTGAAGGTCCCCCAAGATCCACCAATATGGAACTACAAGGATCAGCATACCTTCCAACTACTGATCCTATCCATGATTCTCAGATCAGAGATATACAAAATGGCAGTTGCTCAAACCAATTTACAGACCCATCACAGGTACAGGGCATGCTTTCGGATCATGAACAATTACAAACCCTGTCCATTATTTTTCCTTTCCATCTTTCTGGTACAGGTTGATCTTAGATTAATTCGTGCAAGGAATGCGGTTACAGAACTGGGCTGGCTTTTTTTTTTTGGCAAAGTCTAATCTGCCCTTTCTGATGGTGAACCCTCTTTATTTGCTCTTGTGAAGTATCCTCTTTATGGTAGACTAGGATAATGTATGCCTACCTCCTGGAGACTACAGTATTCTGCTCTTGGCTGGATTTGTTAATGTTTTTTCTTACCATGGAAAGGATCCTGCCATCAGCCACCACTGTTGTCTTCTGTGGACATCCAGGTCTTTTTGTGTTGCCGAACTCAACAGTGTGTTCTTCTTTTTTTTTTTTTTTTTTTTTTTGTATCTCAGAATGTACAAAACTGTTGCTTTGGCCACTCCTAATATTTCTGCTATTTCTCTGATGGCTATTTTTTGTTTTTGCAGCCTAAGGATGGTCTGTGTCACTTGCACTGAGAACTCCTTTGACCGCATGTTGTCTGTTCACAGCAAAAGCTTCCAAATGCAAATGTCACACTTGGAATCAACTCCAGACCTTTTGCCTGCTTAAGCTTTTGAGTCAATTGCACAATTACTTTTGGTCCTGTAATTCCTGAACCCTCAAATAAAAGCTGATAGTCTGCCCTTTAAAACCATCTTCATTATAGAACTGTAACTTGAATATGTTTTGGTAGACAGCTATAATAACAAAAAATGTTTGTGTCCAAATATATATGGACCTGACTGAATTTATCCAGTATAAAAGGGTTGATGCAGAATTGAAGTCAAATCCACTGCAATTGTTCCAGCATTGCTTGCACAGAACTAAATGCACGTTTTCACCCATATGCTGAGTTGTACGTATCTATGCAGCCTGACCACCCCTATTCCTTACACTCGGTTTTATAGCCCTCATTATTATCAACAATTGTCCCACCCCAGCTGTGGTGTTGAAGATTCATCTGTAAAGAGGCGTATTACGTGTACACACAACTCTGCATGGCCCACGATTCCACTGATGCACCCTCAATTAATTTTGCCTATGTGAGAATGCACCTTTACAGTCCAGTTCTGCATTCTCATTTGTAAGCGGAGATTCGACTCGCATGCATACGACCGTGCTCTACTTGCTTATGTTCAGCTCCATAGCATGCAGTGTACAAAGACGCAAGTTGCACTCCACAAATGGATTTGTATTCAACACTGCATCAAGCCCAAAGTGCATTAATATTATATTTAACTTTTCACTATTGCTTTTTTTTTATATAGATGGGTTTTACAATGTATAGTGTAGAAAATACAGTGATTATTAATTAACCTCAATGACAAATAGAATGAATGCTTTATCTTACTAAATTAAAATGTAGCATTAGATGTATGTTATTACATTGATTTAATGAACCCTTTGTATTTTTTTTTCTGGGTGACTTAGTTGCTGTCTATGAAATTGCTGTTATTAATCTGCTATAAAAAAAAGTTATGTACATATCCTTTTGTTTGCAGCCGTTAATCATTTCAATTTAGACCCTTATCTCTTTAGTGCTGTAAGTACAGCAAAAATGTAATTTGAGAATAAGTACCATTTAAATATGCATTGATAAAATAACCATGTAACAAATAGACAGTCTTGTTATCTGTTCGCTATAAAGCCAATGACCTGCAGGCAATTTACTTTCGTTACAATGTAATTGCTTATATGTTTAAAACCTTTTTTAATATTAATGTCTTCACATTTCTTAGAGGACTCCAGTACAAAATGTTTAACTCAACTACTGTTATAAGTAGTTTTATTTGCTTTATTTATATTTGTTTTGTTTTTTTGCTTCAAAGTCAGCCTTGTTTGTTGTAACTCTAAAGGGGCCTATCCATTAGCAGATGTATTTTTGAGCGATGAAAGACAAAAGATATCCATTGAAAATTCCTGTGGATGTGCTGAACGATATCTGTCATGCACATGACAGATTTTGGCAAACGATGAACAATATCGCATGACATCATTCAGCGAGTGGATTTTTTTCTCTGTAGCGGCTGCTAATATCTTTCGTCGTTTACCGCACATAAACTGCACGATATTGCTAATATCATACAGCTATATGCGATAATTGACCAACATGTTGGAGAGATGATAGATGCGGTTTATCGGCCGCAGGAGTGCGCATCTGTCATTGTTCAGGGCCTATCCATTTGCAGATATAATGAACGATTGAACAATATATCGTTCAATCATTCATTTTATCTGCTAATGGATAGGACCCTTAAGTCCGATGCAGCGATTTTGGTAAGGATCCACAAAATGATATTGTGCATACATACTTGCCAATCAGCTGCATAACATGTCTGCTCAGTGGAACCAGTTATGATGTAATTTGCAATGGTTCCTGTGGCCAGCATATTGTGCGGCCGTTTAGACGTCTGTTAACACTATATCTGTACGAAATATTGCATCTGCTGTGCAGCACGGCCAATGCAATATACTGTATGTGTGAAAGATGTAGTTCACAGATATATATTGTGTGTACACACTTGCAGATGGTCGGGATGATATATCGTTTAACGGTTGTACGAACTAATATATATATATAATTATCTATATCATATCGTCTGGTGTGTACCCAACATAAGGGCATGATTATGATCTTTTAACAAGATTTATTTTTGACCTCTAGTAATATGTGAATGGTAGATAACAAACTTTGGAGGGAAAGTGTGGTTTGGAGGACAAAAGCCCACATGGTTAAAATATACTTTACATACAGTCATTGCAGATTCTTTCCTTTGCACTGTTTTTTTTTTTTTTTTTTAATCACTTTAATTTGCTGACTTCTTGAAATGTTTTCTGTTTTGTTTGTTTTCAAGGACGCCATATATTGGTAGAAGAAGCCTAATTGCACTTGGTGTTTCTAATGTATTTTTTATGCTTCCCTGGCAATTTGCCCAGTTTGTTCTCCTAACACAGGTAAGATTTACAATAGTACATTTGTATGTGTGAATTTTGAAAAATAAAATGACACATGCACTGGATGTTATGTTCTTTGAAGACTTTAACACAGGGAGTTTAAAGAACACAGTACAGTTACACCACATCTGTAGGTAAGGTTGGACAAGATGTTAATAGTCCAATTTTTTTTTTTCATTTACAATTTAGCATTGTTTTTTTTAACTTTATAATAGAAGAATTCTAGATGCTAATTACGTAGATGCTAATTACTCAGCAACAGCTCTCCATATAGGTTGTGAGAGGTTGTCCTCGTTTCTGAAGTCATGCACATGGTTAAGTTTGATGCAACCTGGACAGTGCCTACACATTGTTTTTACAGAGGAATACAAAGTATTTTAACCCCTTAGGATGGCTTTTGCCAACATGAAATATGAATTCTGCTTGAGGCAAAGGAAAACAATCATATTTTTGCAATTGATTTTCACTAGAATGGAACGTGTGCCCTAATAAGTGTACATTGTAACACTGTTATTAATGTTTACTCAGCAATTGCAATGTCTAAGATTTGTTTACATAAAACACTCCTTTTTTCTATAGTTCTGCTACAATCTTTGAATTGGCACTCAATGGGCTTAACATTGTCATTTTCAGCCCCTAATTGGTGTTTGATGTAATAGTTTATAGAATCAAGGGAAATTACATGGCACAATTACATCGCCACTAGTCGCAGGCATAATATTCTTCCCAGCGGGAGTCGTCTAAGACCAAATTAACAGTGACAATGCGCTCAAAACTCTTAAGTGTATGTACAGCTACCCATATATGCAGCAACTTGCTTAGTCAGTTTGCATCTTGTTGACTTACTTCCCACCAAATTGCTACTTGTATGTACCTAAAAAGCCCAATAGTCCAAAACCGTATCTAATTTTATTTTCTAGTAGTTCCAATCATCATACGGCCTATTCAAATCCACAGGTGAATGCATGTACATGTAATTCTGTCCCTGTGCCCAGTATCGCGCAACTGTTTTTGTCGGATTTAAACACTTGTGTTGATGTGACCAGTTCCACCTATTTCTGAGCAGCTTAATTGTATACATTTTATAGGTGATACATTACCTAAATTTAGCACAAAATCTATACTTGCCTGCAAACGGTTAAAATATATACACCACTGAGCATGACATTAGTTACCTCATGGCAATGTAGATGAAGTAAACCTTTCTTTTAGAAATTCTAGATAGTCCACAAGTAATACAGATGTATCCACATACACCTATCCTCAAGTTGCGTCAAATAGCCTCATTTGACGTTCCACAGATTTAGCTGCACCATGCAATTTTTAAAATGTCTTAATGTGCTATACTAATCCTGAGTTATGTACTTAGGGCCCCATTTATTAATGAAACTTAATACCAGCAGCATATTTCGTTTAGTATCGCAGTGAAAATGCCACTGGGTGTTCATCATTACTTACCCCTTTGGTGAGGTCCAGCAATGTCCTCATCATCGGCGAAGTCTTCTGCTCACCTGCTGACAGCCTACCGCTGCCAGCGATGGGCTTCTGTGTAATGGGCATGCGCGACGCTCCGTCTGCACATGAGTATGGCACTTTGTCCCGGAAATAATTACCTCAGCACAAAAGTAAGAAAACCCTCAGCAGCGATGGGGTTAACTCGCATATAGCATCATTGTGAAATTAGCCAGGTCAAGAAAAAAACAATCCTATGGTTAGTAAGGCCTTCTGGTGCTCATTAATTGATTAACTGAATTGTTGTATTTTATATGACAAGTAACAGACTAAGGGGCCGATTCAATTAGCTGTGGGTTAACATTACGCACATTTGCAGAATATTTTCATGACATGCACTCACAATTGACTTACAATTCAATTGAAACAACAAGTAGTGGATGTTGCATGTTAAATCTTCAGTGTGCGACCTATGTGAAGTACATGAAAGAGTGGGGAAATCAACCTGACCCCCTCCACAAATGGCAAATAAGATAGCATAACAGTATAGAAGGTTGTTAGCGGTCATAAGTAATTTTTGCCCAACTTAAGTCTAGTTGAATCCGCCTCCTAACATAAACATTAACAGTTGTATATGTTTTCTATTTGGGAAGGTGTAGTGGTTGCTTAAAATATATATGCATTTCTTATTTTGTGATTTGCTTCTTTTTCAGATTGCCTCACTTTTTGCCATCTATCTTGTTGGTTACCTGGACTCCAATAAATTTTTGAATATATTGTATACACACATAGTAAGTTTATTTTATATGCATTATGTTTTTAAATGTCATTATCTACCAATACTTTAAAATAGAGACCTGAAACAAATCAAAGAATTATTATTAAAAAGTCCATTATTCTTTAAAATCTATGGTTAAGTTAATAAATTAATCTGGATGAGTGTTGATCTCGAAAAAATAAGTTTGGCAAACTCAAAGCAAGATTTTAAATAACCGTTCCACCCATTAACAATATAGTAAGTCTTATCCTAGTAACCACATAAAGTGAATGATACATCTGTATCCATTGATACAGAGTTGATATGAGGTCAGTAGGCACTATGGGGCTGATTCAGAGTTGGATGTTAATAGAATCACTGCTATGTCTTTGGACACAGCAGCAATACTAAAATATGCTAATGCAGCAAGAGATGTCAGAGGACAAAAGATGCCTCCTGCCAGAATCGCAGTTGCAAATGCTGCACCGAAAGACACAGATTCGGATTAATATTAAGACAATCGGTCGCGATGGTCGCAGCCATTGGCCATCTTCGTAAACCTGAGCTTAGTTAGACTGGAACTGCTTAGCCATGGACAGATGCCACCCAACAAAACGGTGACGACACGCCCTAGTTTTGTAAGACTGACCCGGTGGCCGTCCCCACCCCCAAAAAGCCGCAGCTTGTCCATGAGGCTGCGGCTTAGGGGGAACTACAAGCTATTTTTCAGGAACCGTTGTGTACATGTGCAGTTCCCCCCGCCATCGGAGATTTATGCAAACCATCGGGTTTGTGTTCATCTCTAAATCAGACCCTATGTTGGGAGCAAAAAGAAACGTTTTGGTGATTTTACTCCCCCAATTTAAATTGTATGCGTTTTATAATTTTTACTAAGGGACATTCCTTTTTAATTTTTTATACAAATGTAAGCATTAATTACATAATTACAAAAACTTAAACCAGAATTTAACCAATGGCGCTGCAAAAAGACCCTAAATCAATGTTAAATGAAAATAATCTAATAGTAAAATTGTAATGTATCTGTGAAAAATGGCAATTGTATCAATAAATATATATATATATATATATATATTATGTTTGTATATATGTTTTTATGTTTAAAGCGGGTGTTCCACGCTGCTGCTATGGTTGCTAACCTTAAGAAGAAACAAATCACTCACATCACCTCCAGGGCATCCTATTATTTCTGGTTTGGGTTCCCTCACTAGTAATTTGTCACATTATATTGATTCTTTTTTACAGCCCATAGTCACTTCACTTAAATCACATTTTAGAGATTCCACGCATGTATTGAATTTGATCAAAATTTTTTATTGGAAAGAGAGTTATGGTTTCTTAACCTTGGACGTAGAGTCATTATATACGAACATCCCTCATGACAAAGGCTTATATGTCATGGAGAATGTTCTAAAAACATATGAATTGTCCACACAACATCAAAAGTTTGTGATTGATTCTATTAGATTTATTCTTACACATATTCATTTTATTTTCAATGGTGGTCATTTTTTGCAGGTGATGGGAACAGCCATGGGGACGAGATTCGCGCCGAGTTGCGCTAACCTATACGTAGGTGCGTTTGAAGATGAGTATGTGTGGGGTGGGGCTTTCGGCGCGGGTCTCGTCCTATATGGCCGTTATATTGATGACTTGTTTATTATTTTGGATGGGGAAGAAGCACAAGCACAATTATTTGTTGACTTTTTAAATAATAACACATATAATTTAAAATTCACGCACCAATTCAATAGGGCCTCCATTTCCTTCCTGGATCTTCATTTACAGGTGGTGAATGACACCATTGTTACATCCACCTTTCGCAAAAAGGTGGATGCTAACAACTACCTCCATTATAAAAGTGCACATTATAAACCTTGGAGGGATAATATCCCTAAAGGACAATTAATGAGGTTGAAGAAAAACTGCAGCTCAGATTTGGCATATACAAAATGGATCGGGAACAGTTATTGGGACCTTCTCGGACACATAGGAACAAGTTCATTGATACTAACAAAATCACCCATGAATCTTCAGATAAGGAACTGGTAGAAAGAATACCATATATTTGTAAATATAATAAGGCAGCCTATCAAATTAAAAACCTTATTAAAAAGAATTATCCAATTCTTAAGGGCGATCCCATCCTCAGAAACATCATTGAGGATAAACCATGTATTGTATTTAAGAAAAATCGTAATTTGAAGAGTATTCTTGCTCCAAGTTTTTTTAGATCCAGTAAGCAGCAGAATGAGTCATCTAAATGTTCTTGGATTCCTAGTATTCCACCAGGCTTTTACAAGTGTGGAAACACCAGATGTTTGATGTGTCCTTATGTTAATAACAAAACCAAAGAGTTCTCATTGAAATTTTCCAATAAAGTTTATAAGATTAAGGAATTTATAAACTGCAGAACTGAATATGTTATCTATTTATTACAATGTAGTTGTAATTTTTCCTATATAGGCAGAACAACTAGAAATCTTAAACTTAGATTTGGAGAGCATAGAAGAAACATAATAAATAAGGTTATGACTCATAGTGTTTCTAGACATTTTGCACTACATCATAATAGCAGTCCAGATAGTCTTACTATTACGGGCGTGGAACACATTAAACACACTTGTAGAGGAGGAGATAGGTATAAAAGACTTTGCACACGGGAAGTGTATTGGATACATGAATTCAATAGTTTGTTTCCTGAAGGCCTGAACGAAACTATAGATCTTAATGAAGTTCTTTGAAGTAAAATATTTAATTTGGGTCATGATGCATATGCATCATTCTTCATCTCTTGTATATCCTAAGAATAGATTTTTTATAGAGTAAGGGTTCATATCTCAGCGTTAGTTCATGTGACCAAAGGTGCTGATCTTAACTGAGGACTGGATACCTCATTCATTTACATATTCATATATTATCATATATTCATCTCTTGTATATCCTAAGAATAGATTTTTTATAGAGTAAGGGTTCATATCTCAGCGTTAGTTCATGTGACCAAAGGTGCTGATCTTAACTGAGGACTGGATACCTCATTCATTTACATATTCATATATTTATCTGTAATTTGGTGCATAGATAGATTCTTTTTCTATTTTTGAGATAAGCATGTTATCAATAGATATATATTTGAGGTGTGGTGTTCTGAGAGGTGTAACATCTATAATCCTTGGATGGATTAATAGTATGTGTAGCATATGCTTTAGAACAGGTCCGTTTTGGTATTAAATTATGTCAGTTTAGATTATCTGTTCTCCACCAGATTTATTAATATTTATTTAAATGGTAGTAATATATATTTGTTACACTCTCGTTCATATTGTCAGCCATATAAAATATATGTGCAGTTTGTTTGTAACAATAATTTAACATTTACAGTGGTATTTACACATACACATATACACACTTTTTTCATTATTATTTTTATTTATTTTTATCTTTTAATTTATTTAATTTAATTTCTACATAGATTATAGGGCACTCATTATTTAATTATTATTTATTAGAACATATAAGGTTGACATCTTTATAGATCATTGTGTTAGGTGCAGGTATTTATTTGTTAAGATTATTAGTATTATTATTTTTTAGTACCATTATTTATATATATATATATATATATATATATATATATATATATAAATATATTTTTTTTTTCTGTTTTCATATAATTATGTGTACGAATGTATAGAGAAATATGGTATAATTTTCCATGGCAATATCAGTTATGTCAGTATTGCTCCGAATTTGAGCTTAATTGAATGATTTAACTATACACAGGTGTTTTAAAAATTCAAAATTGAACCTGGTATATAAAGGGTGAATAGACATTGTATTGGACACACCCCTCTGAGGAAATCCCGATGGGAAGAAACGCGTTAGAGTTTTACATCAGCGGTTATTGAGACATTCTTAGTCCAGCAGGACTTTCTACAACTATTTGGATAACCATTCTGCCATCATTGCCAGTCCTGAAATAACGGAGAGGCTGAGACATTTTAATCCTATTAGGACACATTAATACACCTCGGCTGAGAATGACATAATTCCTCGGAATACCACGTGGAGAGGCCGTGTATTGCTGGTAATTACCAGGTGAGCCGTGACATGGAGAGTGAACGCTGCAGACAGAGCCGGTCAAGTCGGAGGTCTGTTTCCTATCAGGACGTACAGTCGTGCCTCCGCCGGGTGTCGCGGATATCTCCGGATACCGTGCGGAGAGGCCGTGCATCACTGAGAGGCATCGGGATGAGCCGCAGCGTGGAGAGTGACCGCTACAAATAGAGCCAGTGGAATTGGGGATTTGTCTCCCACCACTGTGGGACAATAAAGGTACCACACACAGGTCACTGCACACAAGTGGGTGATTATCGGGTGCCGCAAGCCGAGACTGAGTTTGAGTGAGAGATCCCTGCTAGACG
Organism: Taudactylus pleione; assembly: GCA_031769625.1. NCBI lineage: Eukaryota > Metazoa > Chordata > Amphibia > Anura > Myobatrachidae > Taudactylus > Taudactylus pleione. The sequence continues at coordinate 700,452 of JAUIMM010000919.1, read as the reverse complement.
GCAGCTAGGACCGGGAGGCTGGTGGTAAGAGTTCACATTTTACCAATATATGGAGCAACCTTGAAATTTTCCGTGCGGGTCACGGAGAGATCTGGACAGTGTTTGTCTAATAAATCGGGAGATTGATATATAAAGAGGAATATTGAATCGAGTGAGCTCCCTTTTATTTTCATCTTTTTACCCGGATTTTATATGAGATATTCAGCACGAGCCTGTACAGCTGATCATCAGTACTACCAGGGATCAGTCACCAGCTGGTATTTGATATTTAGGGGGTCATTCAGACCCGGTCGTTAGCGACGATGCGCTGGGACCGGGTCGATGGCCCCCCACAGAGCATGCGCACGACGGCGCCGTCGTGCGCATGCGTGAGACCTGCTACGACCGACAGCGCCGGTCATAGCGGGTCTTGATCCAAAGGGGGTGAGCTGTCGATGTTGATTGACAGCTCGCCCCCCGTTTGGAAGACGGGCCGGGGGGGTGGTAGCCCAAACGGGGGCGTTCCCATGGGAACGCCTACCATTTGGGGGCGGCCCCACAGACATCACTAGTAATGTCAGTGTAGAGCTTCCGGCTCTGACTGAGCCAGAAGCTCTCCGGGGCTTATGACAAGTGAGACCCTACCCTAGGGTCTCGCCGTAAGCTCCGATGGTCGCGATGGACTTGACCATCGCGACCATCACCTTAGGCGATCGTAAGGCTGTGGGTGTTAACCCACAGCCTTACCACCGCAAAGGAGGACATCTTGAAAATTCAGGAGGTCCTCCCCTCATTCAGACCAACCGCATGCTCTGTGCAACCGGCTCTGAATGAGGTCCTTAGTCTCTGTGCTGTCTAAATAACTCAGGATATTGTTACAGTATCATTCATTGTTGATTATTTTAAAATGCATATTTTATAGTAGTGTCTCATTGGCCGATGATGTATGTTGTTTATATGTGTATTATACAATTTAGCAAATAAAAGGTAACAATTCATCTGATATAACTGATTATTATTGTATCCATTTAATATCAATTTAGTTGCAGGTGTCCCACAGCGCTGTTATATTTTTTTCTTTTCTTATTAATTACATAATTACACAAGCTAAATGTATGTTTCCTGCGTCACTTTTGTTCAATTTTGGTTGTAATATAGGAGTTAAAACACTCTCAAAACATTTACTTATATTGGAGTCAGTGTTCATGAGATCTGTAGGGTATCCATACCTTGTGCTACTCAGCTGTTCCATGGTGTCTTCCTTACTCTCATGCTCTCATCACTCCTACTGGTCTGTCTTTCTTTTGAAAATGATTATTATTATTATTTTTAATTATATCATTATGCTATTTTGTCTTTTGCATGCAAACTATCTATTACAGTCTAAATATATTTTGTTAATATATACCAGTATTAACTGACCCACTATTGGCTAAGGAGTTTGGAAATAAGAATAGTCAAACTATATATTTTTTTTTATATATATCAGATAGTGGTTTAAGGGCCTGATTCAGACCCTCTCACTAGATGCGACCGCTCGCTCCCAGTGTATGGAAATTTAGCTAAGTGACGTCAAGGCAGGCGATCACACAGCAAGGCATAAGCACACCCATTATGTCTTGGCGAGCGTTCACTTTGTGTTTATAGACGCCCACCAGCCTGTCTTTAGCCTCCCCACTAGCGTACGTCATCTCCAGGAAGTATATACAGCCATCGGTACATCGGGTTCCATCCAATCTGACCGCAGCGCTTGCGGTTGACTGTACCCTACCGCAAGCACTGCGAGCATTTCAGTGTATTATTCAACCAGGTGACGTGCACTATGACTGTGCCTGTTAATTATGCACGCCCCAGAAACGGCGTGTAAACACTCTGGCACGCCTGCATCCGCAACTCCACTCCACCGTTACTACTGGCCTGCCCCTGTTGCCACCCACAAATGGCCTCTCCTGTCACTCATTCCACTGGGCTGTCTTTGCAGGGCGAGCGAGCACATTCCAATTGCTCGTACTAGTTTGCGCACGTGTACTGCGAACTACACGCATGCTCACATTAGCGAACATCATCTGCGACGAGCGGCCACTTGCTAGCGAGCCGGTCTGAGTCAGGCCCTAAGGCCTGATTCAGAGATGTACGTTCACTCAATGATGAACATAAATCTCTGATGTTTCTGAGCCTGGGCAGGACCTGTTCTGTGCATGTGCAGAACGGGTCCTGCGATCACGCTTGCAAACCTCCCCAAGCTGCAGCATGATTGATCCTTACGTGACCAGCACCTGATCATGCTGCGGGAAGCTTCATCTCCCGCAGCCTGACCAAAGGAGCAAATGTTCATGATGGTTGCGATGGTGTTCCCATCACTGCGACCAATGCCGCAAATGCAGCAAGTAGGTGTCTTGACACCTCCTGCATTTGCATCAGAGATTGATGGATTTACACAGCCACTTGTGTGCGGCTCTGCAAATCTGTCCATCTCTGAATCAGGTCCTAAATTCATAGTAGCAATGTTCCCTCTTTCCTGTTCAATTCCTGAAGTGCAGTACGTTTGTCTCTGAGCATTATCACTTTACTTTTTCTGAGGGAAAATCTTTTCAACCATAATATGATGGCAGTCTGCTGCTTAATTCTGGCCATACACTAGTACGACCAGCATAAGATAAGATTCAACTTAGGTCTTCCCTTGAACTCCCTGGTAGTCCCGGCCACACGATTGACACATGCTGTACATACGATCACATGATACGATGTATCTTCTACTCCCCCCTCAGCAGCTACATTATTCTCTCCTCTACTACCAATTCCCACCTCTTTCCTCCATCCATAGTCTCCTCGACCATCTCCCCCTCCTTCCTCTTCTCTGTCTCTCTTCATCCCATCTAATAACTCCAACATTATTCACTTCTCTTCCACCATGGTCCTGCTGCACCACCACTAAAACCCTCACCCTCCCTTTTCTCCTTGTCACCTCTCCTCTTCTCCACCCACACCAGACTAAACCTCCACCTTACCCACCACCTGCTGTCACCCTTCCTCATTCCCACACTCTCTTCATCCCCGCACTCTAAATCAATCTCACCTCCACACTACATCAACCCTAATAATCTCATTCTCTTGCTTCTTAACTCTGAGCCTCTCTCCTGTGCCCTCTGGAAAGCCAGTTCTGTCTATAATAAACTGGTCCCTATTCATGAGCCCTTCATCTGCAACTCCTTGATTCTCCTTGCAATCACCAAACCCTTGATTTATCCATCTGATACCACTGCTCCTGCAGCTATCTCCTTTGAGGGTCTCACATCCTCTCACACACCTTGGCCTGGAGGTTTCCATGGTGGTGGTGGTCTTGGGGTCCCTCTATCCTTGGGTCACTCCTACCAACTCTTACCTTATGAACTCTCCATTTCATTCTTTTCAACACTCATAATAGTCTCCACTTCCAACTTTTTCGAGTAGCTGCCTTTTTTTCCTACCCCTGGTTTTAGCTCAAAATTCCTCCATAACTTTGCTTCCTTGCTCTTAATCTTCAAATGAGCTCTCAAGACCTATTTCTTCCTCAAAGCTTACCAGCGCTCATCTTAACCCACTATATGCTCTTTTCTCATGGTCTAGCCCATCTGTGTCTTCCCTGTTTGTCTGCCCCTCCCCTATAGAATGTAAGCTCTCAAGAGCAGGGCCCTCTTCCCTCATGTGCTTCTCCTTGCCTTACTTTTACTTTCATTTGAAACGGCACCTAACACTTGGTTGCTGACACCCTGCTGCTTATTTAGGTGTTATGCAGCAATGTTTATAAATCATGTAATTGTCCTGCAATGTTTGTACTGTTAATAACCGTTTTCTTGTGTACTCATTTGTTTCTGTACTTTGTAAGGCGCTGCAGAACCATTGTGGCACCATATAAGAAAAGGATAATAATCGTGTGTCCGTCGTCTGAGTGGCGTCATTTGTAAAAAAAAAAAAAAAAAAAAGTGATGCACGCACGACCAGATCCGTGATGCATGCATGGGTCTTTAATAAAATAAATACAGATGCAGGGATGGTTCAGTAAGAGCCATCCGTGCATCTGTGGAAAAAAAAAAAAAAAATGACAAAAACAAACTAACGGCATGCCCCTCCCCCCCCCCCCCCCCAACAAAGAGCTACCAGCCCTGGGCTTTAGTGACGCAGTGCTGGTTGGACAACATACGGGGGACAAACGACGTAGGGGTCCCCTGTCTGTAAGCACAACCTGCACCGGGCTAGTCAGAACCAGCCCTGGTTGCCAATATACGGGGAACAAATGGCGTAGGGGTCCCCCATATTCTGCGAGACTAGCACTGGGCTCTGATCCGGTTCTGGAAATACAGAGGGAAAAATGCATTGAGTCCCCCTGTATTTTCCAGAACCAGCACCAGACTTTTTCTAGGGGGGGTCTAATGCCACAGCCAGGGGAGCCCCTTCACCGGGCCCCCCAGCCGAAGCATTAACCCTGACTGCTAGTCAGCCCAGGCCGGGGATCCCTGGGGAGCTGGGGTCATCCCCTTCAGGGCACCCCTGGCCCAGACTGATAGCCCGGGGCTATCCCCGGAACCCCTGGGCGGTGGGTGCCGGGTTGATTATGTAGTGTGGTGCATTTGAAATTGTAAAATATATTGTGTCTTGCTGTGTAACTACAGGTCCCAGCAAGCCTCCTCTGCATGCTTTTACTTGGAGAACCACAAGTACCAGCATTCGGGGCATTACAGGCCCGCTGGTACCTGTAGTTCCACAACAAAAGCAATATTTAAATGACACACACTCCATACACAGTATAAGTTTATTAAACATACATGCACTCACACATGTACATACACATACTCCCCCCGCTAGAAAATGTCCTGTGCTGGTTCTCGAAAATACAGGGGGACCCTATGCATTATTTCCCCCTGTATTACCAGGACCGGATCAGAGCCCATTGCTGGTTGCGCAGAATACGGGGCACCCCCTACGTCGTTAGTCCCCTGTATTTTGGCAACCAGTGCTGGCTCTGATTAGCCCGATGCTGGTTGTGCTTACACACGGGGGACCCCTACGTCGTATGTCCCCCGTATGTTGCCCAACCAGCACTGGGTCACTAAAGCCTGGGGCTGGTAGCTCTTTGGGGGCTGCACGCTGTTTTGTACCTTTTTTTTTTAAACACTTTTTTTTACCACAGATGCACGGATGGTTCTCACTGAACCATCCCTGCATCTGTGCTTATTTTATTACAGACCGATGCATGCGTCACGGATCTCCCCATGCGTGCATCATTTATTATTATTTTTCTTAACAAATGATGCCGCTCGGACGCACGATTCATCGCATGCTGAATAAACACAGCACGATCGGCATACGAATACGACGGATCATGTGGGCTGCACATCTGATCATACAATACGTTTTAGGAGCTGCGGGAGCACGCATCGGATAGTATCCTACTTAAAAAATACAAGATTTCTACACGGTTCAGACACGAAAATCAGACAAACAGCCTGAAATCGTGCAGGTGTATGACCAGCATAAGTTATTATTTAAGATAGACGCAGGGTTGGCAAGAATTGTGGGTTTTTGTTTTTTTAAATCCCTTGGACACATTAAACTTTAGAAAATGGATTGAAATTTTATTAGGTTCAGAGTGTTGTACATATGTTTCATACTGTCATCCTTTTAAAATAACTAACTTTAATATCAAGTAAATTAAAATTTCCCTTAACACCTTTATTTAGAATAGCTCTTGTTACTGCTCTGTAGATTGTCCTGCTTTCTCTGGACCATAATTATCCTCAACCTTTTTATAAGCCACACAACTTAAAAACCTATGCTTGTTCAAATTTAACTTACTTTACCTTCGCATTATATGTCCATAACAAGTTGGAACAAAGTAGTCCTACTTATATATATGTGTCTGGCAATATTCTGCAGTGCTTTCAGGTGGCTGTTTCATGTGAGCTTTTTCAAGCGGTCAGTGTTACGCTACAGTTTTACCATGCAATCTCCTTAAGGTGGGTAAACAGGTTGCAGTTATGCCGGTGGATGGGTTGCTGGCAGTCAAAATACCGTCGCCGCGCGGGCATAATGCACCGATGGACATCAGGATACCGGCGTTGGCATCCCGACCGCCGGAATCCGAATGTCCAGACGACGGGTAAGTATGAAGGTAAGCCGGGGATGGTTAGGATTAGGCACCCCCCCAGGAGTGTTAGCGTGCGGGGAGGGGAGTTAGGGTTAGGCACCCCCGGGGAGGTTAGGGTTAGAAAGACTGCCAGATTCGTCGTGACTGACGTCATTACTGGGTGGGCATTTACATGCGCCCGCACAGTTGAGCTGTCAATCACCGCCGGCCTGTGGAGCAAGTGTATGGGCGGTCGGCTGACAGCACTATGCCCCAATGTATCTACAGATATATTGGGCTTTGGCTGTGCAGCACAGGTTAAGCAATGTCGTTCAGACATATCACTGGTACACACTGGTAAATGCACACACGATCTATCGCCCGTTCAATTGAATATGTCGCCCAGTGTGTACCCAGCATAACTTGTTTGTTTTATCCCATGTTTCAAAAGACTTCAGCACTTTATTGACATACTGTTTGTCTAAGTAATTGAAAAGTCTATATCACCTGCCCTAAAATACTCACATGGCCAGTCTGTACACATCTCTTTGAAATGGACAAATAAGAAGTGGCTGGTGCAAAACTGTTCGTTTCAGCAACATATTAAACAGTACTGCAGTACTCACTGTGGTATAAGGGACCTTGCATTGGGGACTGTGATTGATACTATCACGCTGTACGCTGATGACATGCTCTTGTTTCTGGCAGATGCAGATACCTCTCTGCACAATTTGTTGCTCACTGTAGATACTTTTGGACTTTACTCAGGTCTCCAGATTATTTGGGCTAAGTCTACAATTTTTTCTATTTTGAGCGGGTCTCCGGATGCGCTTACTCCAGCCTGCTCTCTACAATGGACTCACTGTTTTAAATATTTGGGTGTCTCGGTGTCTTGATCACCTCGGGAGTATGTTTAATTGAATCTCCACCCTATTACAGAGTATTTTAAAACCAAATTACATCTGTGGAAGAAATTGCCCCTGACTGGCAGGATTAACCTGTTTAAAATGATTATGCAACATTCACCTATTTAAATCTCTAACAGGGTATTTCAGGGAATTGAAGTTTTAATTTCTTCTGTTGTATGGGGATGATAAGAAGGCAAGATCAAACTTCATACGCTGGTGCTGGCCTAAGAGAGATGGTGGCTTAGCCCTGTCCAATTTATGTGTCTATTACCTGGCAGCCCAGTTATCACATTTAATTGAGTGGGCTACGGGTTCTAATGGTAAGACCCTCCTGGGCTTTCTGGGTGAGCTGACTGATTCCTCAATGTTCCCATTACGGATTCTCCTTGTTTCCCTTTTGAACCAGGCAGTTGCGATCTAGTCGGGCGCAAATAGCTTACTTGGACACCAGGGTTATGAACCTGATACCCCCTTGTGGGATAATGCTGGACTCACCGAATTGGGCAGCTTTGATGGAAAATCATTCTGGTCTTTGTACGGCGTGACCACTTTAGGCCACGTCTATAAATGTTTGACCAGCTCAAATTAGAGTTCAGCACTCCTAAATCAAAATTTTTTTGATATCTTCAGTTACGCAATGCTTTACATGTCTAGTTTGGGCACTCCCCACCTTGTCTTTCTGTCTCTCCAGTTAAGACGCTGTTACTCTCTCTAAGAAACCAAAGGGTTGTTTCTATTCTGTACTCCATTCTCAATTCGAAGTTTTCTCCTGTCTCCGTTTGTTATCGAAACCTAAATGGGAAGCGGATTTAGGGGTTCTTTCTGAGGAGCAGTGGTGATGCTCGGTGGCACACGTGAGGCTACAGCATGTATATGTTACCAACAGATAAATTTTTTTGTACTCCACGGAATATACTATATACCACTTGGTTTATTTAATATTGGACTCAGGACAGACTCTGCATGTAGAAGGTGTGAGCTGCTTGAGGCCTCTTTCAGGCATTTCCTTTGGGAATGTCGGGAGGTATTGCTTTTCTGGACTCAGGTCTGGGATTGTGTTGTACCTGCCCTGCCCCCTCTTGACCCTATAATATGCCTTTTTGTTTTTTCCTTAGAGGAGTCATTTAATGTTCTAATATACAAATATGTTTCAATCTGATGTTCCTGGCCAAAGTTGTTATATCTGAAAATATTTCCCTGCTCTAAAATATATCATACAAATAATACAATAATGATCGGTCATAAAATAAATATATATATATATATATATATATATATATATAACAAATTCATGTAAAAATCTTTAAGAATCGGACTGTATATTGTGTGAACATGTTTCTTTTTTTGATTGAATGGTTTATCTGCTGAGAGATAGTGTAATAGGAAGGCTATGGGCTGGGATACTGAAGGTCATGGGTTCTAGACCCATTGAACACATGGGCTCAATTAGTTTATACTATATTATTTCTATGAATAAAGAACATCTTTATTTTATATGTATATTTACACAGAATACTTTTTTTTATTAAAAGAAGTTTTTACATATTTTAGTGAAATATTAGGAATAAGAATAACTCCTTTGAGATAAATTGTCTAAATTATTAAGATCACATTTTCTTGTGAATCATGCACATTATCATTATTTTTATGTACAGGTTGAGTCTCCCATATCCAAATATTCCGAAATACGGAATATTTTCAGCATGACTGAGATAATGAAACCTTTGATTTTTGATGGTTTAATGTACATAAACTTTGTCTAAGGCACAAATTATTAAAAAGATTGTATAAAATAACCTTCAGGCTGTGTGTATAAGGTGTATATGAAACATAAATGAATTTCATGTATGTACACAAACTTTTTTGATGCACAAAATTATAAAAAATATTGTCTAAAATGACCTGCAGGCTGTATGTATAAGGTGTATATAACACATAAATGCATTCTGTGTGTATATTTGGGTCCCATTGCCAAGACATTTCATTATAATATGCAATTATTCCAAAATACGGAATATTCCGATATCCAAAATACCCCTGGTCCCAAGCATTTTGGATATGGGAGACTCAACCTGTATTAATATTTCTTATTTATATAGTTTATTAATTTTGTTATGTAAGTATCACAATGGACTGTTATTTATTAAGATTTACCACTCAAAGAGGTGGATTAGAGGTGGATCTAGTTTTGGCTTAGCTGTCATGCTAATGATTTAAACAGGTGTAACTAATTGAACCTATTTGGACACCAATGAGTAATTACCTGCTGGATATAAAAAGGTTCCTTGTGGAGCTACAAGCCACTCTTTGATAAAGCCTAATCTGTGGAGCGAAACACGTCAGAGGATTTCTTGTGGACCCCCTGGGATACACTATAAACCTACTTGCCTTTATCTAATTGATGAGGAGAGACGCAAGACTTGTTGCAGCTCTGAGGTTAGATGCCGTGATCGAGACGCGGCTGGAGCTCCTTTCCTCGCATATACCCGGTACATCAGGTCTCTCCCAGAAGCATGCCTCCCCTCCTCTGCTAATCCATCTCCATCCCTGAGGGCTCCCCTAAACTTTCTGTGGAGATCATCTATTGTATCCACCTGATGGTATGAAGCTCAATATAAATAACTTTGACAGTTTTTCTCCACTGAGCGCTCGGATATACTTAGTTACACACTGCTACTTGCAGGTGTGGATGTGTATATTGTCCCAATTCCCAACAGACTGGGTTCCTATATATGACTGTGCAGTTAGATCCACCTCTTTAAGTTTGTTTATATTCACACAATATACAGTCCGATTCTCAAAGTTTTTTACATGAATTTGTTCTATATATATGTTTTATGACCGGTCATTATTGTATTATTTGTATGAATTTTTATTAAATGTGATTTATTATTTATACAGTGCAAGATTCTATTCATACCATTCTCAACTCGATATATTTTAGCGCAGAGATATATTTTCAGTTTTTTTAGGTGATTATTGTGCACCCACAGGCACATTTTTCTTTGTCGCTGCAGATTTATTATTTGGATCAGTTTATATTTACTTCAGCTTTTTATAGTACTAGGTTATATATTTTTTTTTTCCTTTTTTTTTTTTTTTTCTTTCCCAAAATTGTTATAGCCAGAGTCTGGTTGGGGGAGGACCCCCTGGATTTTCATAAATGGATAGCTTTAGTTAATGATACTATTAACCACAAGAGATACCTCTATATGAGCAGATGGGCGTTATCCAAGTATCATAAGCTCTGGTGTAGGTGGTATGAGTCTAGATTTAGTTGTTGTGCTGAGGGTACCTGACAGTCAAGTGCTACACTTTAAATGGAGGGCTGCCAGCACACTTTACACTTGATTTTAATACATTTACACTATATTGTAGTATACTTTTTTTATTTTTTTTTATTTTATTGTGTTTTGTTTTGAGGTTTGCTATTTGGATGATTGTAATTTTCAAAACCGTTTACTGCATTTTATGTACTCTGTATTATCTGAGATGGTGAGTTTCAAATATCAGGTATATGTTTTTTATTTTTTTTATTGTGTTCATTTTATTATTGTTTTTCTGTTGTTGTTGTTGTTGTTATAAAAGTGCCAAAACAATAAAATATACTTGATGAGAAACAGTACTGCAGTGTAAATGTTTTTATTATTATGATGATTGTTTTGTTTTGAATTTGCCTTTAGGTTTCATTGGCACTGTGCTTTATATTGATGTTTGGGAATTCTATGCTCTTGACATCCTATTATGCATCCTCTCTAATAGTTATCTGTGTAAGTATTATGCATGATTGTATTATGAAGTGTCTTAATTTATTTGTTTTTGTTTAGAATTAAGTTATATTTATTTACGGGTTTGGCATGGGATGCTGGTGCTTGAGATCTCAGTGGTTAGAATCCTGACACCAGCATCCCAACAGAGTTAGGACAAGTATCCTAATCCTAGCCCTGAACCTAACCATCCTTCTCTCTTGCCTAAACCTACCCCTCTTCCCCCCCGGAGCTTGAACTTAACCTCCCCCCCGCAGCCGAAACCTAACCTCCTCCCCTAGTGCCTAACCCTCCCCCTATTGCCTATCTCTTAACCCTCCCCCTAATCCTAATACTTACTATCGGGTCCAGCGGTCAGGATGCTGGTGTCGGGATTCTGAGCGCCGACATCCCGAAAGTCGGTATTTAAACTACATCCTGCATTTACTACTGGACCGTATTTCTTGTTCTTTTTTTTCTATTTGATTTGCTTATAAGACTTGTTGTTTTTTTGGTCCAATTTTTTTATTTACCGCATTGAATGTACAATTCCTCCAAGTATTTTAACAGATAATTTTGTTTGTTCTTTTGTTTCATGCTGAAAGGTTCCATTGCATGATGCACATGGGAAATCAGTTAGTGTATACAAAGCTGCAGACACTCACAGTCCATTGAAAACGTGTACTAAGTTAGTTTGCCTATAGAGTGTCAGAGTGTATCCAGCTAGAATGTGCAAGTTCTCACCTTGACAATTCCATGTTTCCTTGCAGGGTTAAAATGTGCAAACAGTTTTAGGGGGAACTCAATTATCCGCGAAAAGCCGCTTTTTCACATAAAATGGCTTATCGTGTGAATAAATACTTATCGCGCTATCCTATTAGCTGCAGTTTTCGCAGGTGCGACTTCTGCGTAGGATTTTTTGCAAATTTATTTTTGCCACCTCCTGAGCAGGTGAAAAGTTGGGGAAAATTCCTATTTTGAGTTGGATAAAATAATTTTTTTAATGAGCTTAATTTGGCCAATAATTCAATTTTTGGGGTGATAATGTGCAGGAAAATGGCTTAATTGATGTGGGACAGGTACATCGGGGGTGCTATATGAATGGGACAGGTGTTTTTCTCCTTCATCCACTAGGGGACAATGGAGGCCAAAGACAGTGGGGAATAGACGGTGCTAAGTGGAGCTGGCACTTTAAATCTTTTGAAGTGTGACTAGCTCCTCCTCTATACCCCCCTACAAGCCCAGTCTTAGTTCGTGCACGAGGGGAGCTGGATGTTTTTTACACTCCTCCGCAGGGTTTTGTTATTAGTTAGAAAGCGCGGCTATGCTGAAGTAAGAAGATCAAGAGGACAGACAGGCGGTAGTTGCACTGTCTGTCTGCGTCAATGGAGCTGCCGGTGGGGACTCTCTCACAAGTGCACGCACTTCGCCTCGGCTCCACGACTGCTTAGACGCACTGTCGACATATAGGGAGTTCCACATGACACTGCTTGCAGCATATACGGTCCCCCATCAGTCACTACCGCCGCCGGCAGTGCAGCAGCTCCTGTGAGTATTCCCTGGCTCCCCGAGTAGCCAGATTATTATTAAAGAGGCGGTATAGCAGCAGCAGGCTTCTCCGACTAGCGGAACAGCATAACGGCACTGCTCTCCTGTCACAAGTCCATCTGGACTGTAAAATTCTGTCACAAGTCCATCCGGACTGTAAAATTCACAGTCTACCCAGATGGGGTAACGTGATTGGTACCATAGGATCACCTCCCTTGTATGCCAAGATGAACTTGCATTTAAGTATAGCTGTGGCGAAATCTGTGTGCTCAACACATTGAGCACACAGACTTAATGTACAAGGAGAGCATTTATATAGCGCGCTTATAGGCCAGTTTAAGTGTCATAGCGGGGGGGGGGCGCTTCTCTGGAAGTGTGCAGGCGGCCATTACTACACAGAGGGACTCTATATATATATATATATATATATATATATATATATATATATATATATACACAGAGGGACTCTATATATATATATATATATATATATACATACATACATACACACACACACACACACACACACACACACACACACACACACACACACACAATCTCTCAGGCAAAGATATATACACACACTGCAGCAGCAGTAAAACTGGTAGACTAACCTGAACTGTAAGTATACAGTGGAGTATTAGGCTGGTCAGGAGAGCATATAATTACTGTGATTACTTCTATGCCCAGCGTTTTCTGGCACTGCTAGGAGCGCTAATAGGACAAGTGTGGCTCTCTCCTGTCTCTCTGTATCTCAGTTTCTTCTGTTGACCTTTTTCACTACACTTTACTGTTGTGTGTGTCGTGTCTGTATGTATCATGAGGCTCTAAGGCGTCTCTGCGATTATTTACCTGCAATGCAGATTAGTTTACGCAGGGGCAATAATCTAACTACCTATTGTGTAAATGTGTTAGCATTGTGGAATAACACATACAGTAAAGTGCCTAGAATTCCATTACAAATGCTGCATCGAGCACTAGGTTTCGATAACACACTATGGGCCGTATTCAATTAGAGCCGAAAAGGTGTAGAATTAAAAAAAAAAAAAGTACCCTGCAGCCTTTGGAATGTCCCCTTAAAATAATTTGTGTCAAAAAAAAATTCAAAATAAGCAAAAAAAGTGTTTTCGGGGCGAAAAAAAAAAAAGTTTGGGGACAAACTTAAAGACTAGTGAAAATGACTCAGGGGGGGTCCCCAAGTATGCAGCAGGTGTTTTCTAGAATACGGGTGGTTCCGGCAGGTGGATTTTTGAAGAATTTTTAAAAATCATTTTAGGGGCTTAAAAATATGCTTGCACCCATTTTCATGTACCCTAAATTTGACGGGGCTAGTTATTTTTTCAAAAAAATAAAGCTAAATGCTATTCTTCACCACTTCTTCAAAGACGCATTACTGCACCTGCCGCGGCTGTTTAAAAACCCCTTTACCTTCTGGCCAAATCGTGGGTACCCATAGTGATCCTCTATGTCAGACCATCTTTTGGGGGATGAAAGGCTGATTTCCCCAAAAAGTGACATGACTTTTCGATACTTACCTTTGCCCCGAGTTCCGTTTTTCGCAGATTCCTAATTGAATATGGGGATAAGCAGGCATGCGCCCAATACTTTATCCCCTGGAAAAACGGCGATGATGGCGATAAGTCCAACCTCGGACTTTTCGCCTCTAATTGAATATGGCTCTGGCTGTGTGGGGATTGTGTGTTCTCCTTGTGAAAATTGCATCCTGAACAATAAACTTCAGGGATGTCAGATCACCATCTTGGATAGCGCGGGGTAGAAATGAGCTTTGGGCAGTTGGCTGACGGGATAAGAAATAAGCTGCCGTTAAGGAGCTTATTTTGTCAGCATAAGATATAGTGATAATGGCTTCTCTCTGCTATTTCCCTCGGAAATAGAGGGGCTTCCAGGGGGAAGCAGTCGGGAAGCCGACGGACGAAATCCCGACCGCCGGCTTTCCAACTGTCTAATCCCAGCACGGTACTAATGACGGGCGTTGAAACCCCGACGCCTATCAGACCTACGCTGGGAGCCCGACACTCGGAATACCGATCAAAGTTAAACCTGGGTGCGGACAGCTGTGGGGGGGGGGTTAGGTTACAGGCTCCGGGGGGGACTTAGGGTTAGGCTTCAGGGAGGGGGGGTTAGGTTTAGGCACTTAGGGGGAGGTTAGGTTAGGCACCCCTAAAGGAGGGTTAGGGGGTAGAATAGGGTTAGTTAATACTTACCTTTTTACGTTCGGAATCTTCGCCTCTGCCGGGCTTCCGCTGTCGGGATTTGAACCGCCGGCCATGCATGGTAAATCATACTGATTCCCTTCCAGATCAGGGGTTCTAGAAACATGGGGGCCTTAGCATCTCAAAACCATGGCTCTTTCCCATACCACTAATCAGTGTCAGATGGGATACATTTATTTTCTGCAATCCGCTTGGTATTACAGATACAGGAGGAGGACACTAATCCTGCTCCACAGTATAAAGAAATAAAGGATATCCTATTGCATTTCCAGTTTCAATAAAGCTGGATTATGTTCTGTTGTCAGCTTGGAAACATCTGGATAAACAAATTTCAGATGTTACAGTGGTTATCTTTTTTTCTCTTTTTCATGCATAGCAGTATATCTTGTGAGAATCCCAGTACAGTGGATACATCGATTTTGCGGCTGTTTAAGAAGACAACACTACCGGTTCCTGGGGACATGTCTTTTAAAGACATCGGACAGGAGTTTGAAGTATACTCTCAAGTCAATTTGTACAGCTGCAGGTGTGATACTGCGTCCTGTCATTTTAATCTGCATGAAGACGAGTGCAGTATTGAAGAAGCTGTGATAACACTTACATTCGCGGATAGTGTTTTTCTTGCAGTGGATCTAGATATATGGATTTCTCAATTGGGGGTAAATCCTCTTATATTCAGTCTGCGGCTCCTTCCCCTAGAAGTTCTTATTCAGGACCCCCATTTCAGCCCTTTAGGACCATCAATCCGGAGGTCTGGGCAGAGTCGCAACTACATCTACCCAATATGAGGTTTAGTCCACTATTAAGCCAACTGCATGATGGGCTTTCCTCTCACCTGGGGTCCCCAGAGTGGGCGCAAGTCTTGAGGACTTCAGAGTAGTATGAACGGAATCCTTTTTTTATTTTTTTTAAACTCTCTTTATTGAACAAATCACAATAAAATAGTACAGTCAAATATTCAAAGATAAATTACAGCACATAATATGCTTTTATAATAAAAGCTGTAACAATTCAAAACAGTAATATAGTGATTCATTTTCTCAGTTTAAAAAAAGAAAAGTGTAGAGGCAAGAAAAATATCTTGCGGCAATGGTGTGGCAAACCGTCTAAGAGTAAGAGAGAGAAAAACCATAAAAAGAACAAGGGAAGATAAGAGGAAAGAAGGGTGGGTGGACTCTAAATAGGAAAACACTCTTTCAATCTAAGTATGGTAGAAAAAAATAAAAATTTAAATGCTGAATGGAGACCAAATGTTTTCTTATGTCAACCAAGGGGACCATATTGTATCAAAAGATTTAGATGTATTGCGTAATAAAGCGGTCATGTATTCCATCTTGTAGACATACCAGATACGTGATAATATTGCCTGCATGGGAGAAGGATTAGGGTTTTTCCAATCCGCTGCAATTTGGCAAGTCATAGCAAATACTGTCTGAATAATTTATTATGATACCGGGATAGGGAGGGCAGATATAAGGGAAGTAGAAAATGCTGAGGATCAGAGGGAATCGTGGTCTCAAAGAGGCGCAAGAGGAAATCGACAACCTCCTGCCATATACTTGCTAGTTTGGGACAGGTCCACCAGATATGCAAAAAAGTGTCCTCGCCACTATAACCCCTCCAGCATCTATCCGAAACATTACTTGGAGCCGTGATGGCACATAATACCATCGATTATAGCAATTTGTAAGTATTTTCCTTAATTTTGATGCAAATAGAACTGGCGGCGGCGTTGTCCCAAATTTCCGTCCAATCCTCAGCATCTATAGTGCCCCAAATCTCGTTCCCACGTAAATTCATGAGAGTCCCGATTGGTACTAACCTCTTTCCTTAATAAAGAGTAAATAGTAGAAATAAGACCCCTAGTGGAGGGTCATCTCCAACATATAGACTAAAAAGAAGTCAAAGGTCTGCTAATCAGGATAGAGCTAATTTTGGAGTGAAAGTGTCTAATTTGTAAGAACCGAAAAAATTCTTTGGATGGAATTGCTACTTTTTCATGCATTTCCGAAAATTGTGGTAAATTAGTATCTATAGTGATATTGTTTACATAGTAGATATTACCCGATGACCAGGCAGTAAGGGATGATTTGCATAAACCAGGAGGGAAAATGGGATTGTGAAGTAGTGGTATCAAAGGGGACATGCCTGGAGCTAACTTAAAACGTCTATTGAGTAAATCCCAAATTGCTAAAGAATGGGAATCTACAGGGTGAGAAGGAACTAACCGGGGGAGATGAATCCTAGTTAGCCATAACAGGGAAGATACAGTGGTCAGTCCCAACTCCTCGGCTTCGATAGCAACCCAGACCTTCCTTGCATTAAAATTACACCACTGAGCACAATGAGAGAGCTGCGCAGCATAATAATAATATTTTTTAAAATCAGGAATACCCAAACCTCCTCCCCTGGAAGGACGCTGAAGCAGCTTTAGTCTGATCTGCGGGCGTTTCCGGTTCCATATAAAATATGAAGTTTGATACTGAAGGAATTTTAACAAGTATGGAGGAATGTAAATTGGAAGGGTCTGAAATAAATACAAGAGCCAAGGAAGAACGCTCATCTTTACAGAATGTATTCTGCCTATCCAAGAGATAAAATAATTGGACCAGTCATACAAATCAGACTTAATACAATCTAGTAGGCGAGGAAAGTTTGCCTGAAACAGCTGATGATAGTGATGAGTTAAGAAAACACCAAGATATTTGATCTTTTTCTTATGCCAGGTACAAGGGAGCATGTCTTCCAGGGTTTGTTTTAGGGTAGCAGGGATATAGAAATGGAGAACTTCAGTCTTGGTAACATTAATTTTATAACTTGAGTGTTGAGAATATAAATTTATTTCTTCTAGAAGTGAATTTAGGGATTGGGCTGGATCAGTGAGAGAAACTAAAACATCGTCGGCGTATACTGCAATTTTATATTCAGAGGGGCCTGTGGATATTCCTGAAATAGATCTATTACAACAGATCCTTGCCGCCAGAGGTTCCATAATAAGAGCAAATATTAAGGGAGAGAGGGGACAGCCCTGCCGAGTACCGTTAGTGATCCCAAAACTAGAGGAGTAAACACCATTAACCGAAACCCGTGCCGTGGGGGAACGCCATCTAAAAATTTGCCTGAGAAGCCCATTGTGTCTAGGACTGCAAACACAAAGGGCCAGGAAATGCAGTCGAAAACCTTTTCCGCGTCTAGAGCTAAAATCAGGGAGGGAAGTTTCCTTTTATGAATAGAATGTATTAGATCAATGGCCCGTCTAGTGTTGTCCGATGCCTGACGTCCAGGTATAAACCCGACCTGATCCGGATGTATCAAAAAGAAAGCAAAGGAGCTAACTGAGTCGCTAAGATTTTGGCATAAATTTTCAGGTTGACGGTTAATAATGAAATCGGTCTATAGTTAATACAGTGAGTAGGATCACGATCAGGTTTAGGGATCACTACAATATCATTCCAAGTCGTATCAGGAGCAAAAGAAGAGCCCTCCAAGATATCATTGAATAAAGATGTGACGTTCCTTTGCAAACAACGTATTGGGTTGTAAGCGGCAGGAGAACGCATTGATCTAATAGCAGCTATTGTCTCTTCATCTTAAATACAGTCATTGAGAGTGGTTAGTTGGGATTCTGAGAGACTAGGTAGTGGGGTAGGGGACAAATATGCACGCACCCCCTCGGCTCCAGCAGAAGTGGGAAGGGAAGAATCTGATAAATTATAATGGGAACTATAAAAGGTCTGAAATTCCTCAGCCATAACTTCAGGATCATAGGTAAGAGAACCAGAAGATGGAGAGTACAATTTGTCTATCGCACCTAGGGCCTGATTCAAAACCGGACGCTATTTGCGCTCGCTCGTTCAGAAAAAAGGGGTGGCTATTCAAATGAACCGTTCGCTCTTTGCGGTCTGTTCACGCCTCTAGGTCTGAACGAGCGAACAAAACTTGCGGTCGTTTTTTGGAAAACTACGCCCCCTGGCCGCTCGCATCCTACGTCATGTCCGCTATTTATTAGATTAATCGAGTATGTGGTCAGTGACGCTGCTGTATTATGCACACCCATAAAACGCCCGTTTTGACCTTTAAGCACGCCTGCGTTCGGATCTCCACTCCCCGTTTTCAAGCACCTTCCCCTGTTACCACCCACATATGCCGCCTCCTGTCACACAAAATAGCAGGCATTCGCTATTTAGCGAACAAACGATTTTCGTCCGCACTGACTGGTTCGCGCATGCGTATTACGATCCGTATGCATGCGCAGTTGTGCAAACATCGCTCGGAACGAACGAGCGGCCGCTTACGAGCGGCTCTGAATCTGGCCCTTAATGCTTGTCTGTGATGCAATTTATTGGCTAATAAATCAATTTTGTCAGCTTTATCATAAAAGCGTTGACAAAGTTTTTGCAAGATAAGCGCAGCACGGTGAGACAGGGCATTAAGCTGACCTCGTAGTTTCTCAATTTTGGTTAGCATGGAGGCGCTAGGGGATGTCTTATGTTGAATCAATAGTACTGAGATTTGTGACTCAAGGGAATGAATTTCCTGTGCAGCTGCTGAGGTTTTAGAAATGAGAAAACCCCGTATAGTAGCCTTATGTGCTTCCCAGAGGATACTAGAGGTAATATCAGGAGAGGTATTCTCCTCAAAATAGTGGGTCACCGCCAATTTTATTTCTAGGAGAGCAGGGGGATGCTTTAAGAGGGAGTCATCAAGGCACCAATTACGCTTCCTACGAGGAGAACAATGTACATGTAAAAGAATATAGACACCTGCATGGTCTGTCCATGTAAAGGGGGAAATACCGGCTTCCGTAACCAGAGAGGTAATAGAGGAGGAAATATGGATCATATCTATCCTGGAATAATGTTGATGTGGAGCTGAAAAATGAGTATAGTCCTTGCCATAATGTTTAAGGGAAGCCAGGAGAGTACGAGAAGCTCTAGAAAGAGACATCCCGGAGGAGTTTGCAGGTGGGTTAGATCTATCTAACGGGATCAATAATGGTATTGGAGTCTCCACTCGTAATAATATGGCCCTGTGCCGCTCTGCTAATATGCCGAAACAGAGAATCAAAGAATTGGGGCTGGTCTTGATTAGGAGCATCCACTGACACCAAGGTGAAAATCTCAGTACGGAGGGTACCAATCACTATAAGGAATCAGCCCTCTGGGTCTATCACAGTTTTAATATGGACAAAAGGGATATTACGCCGAATTAAAATGGCCACCCCACGTGTTTTACAATTCGCTGAAGCAAAGAAGGTCTGGGCGAACCACCTACCTCGAAGCTGGGAATGCAGGCCCGTACGATGTCTCTTGTAGGAATGTAACATCGGCTTTCTTCCTCCTGCAAGCCCCCCCAAGAAAACAGTACGTTTCTTAGAAGAGTTAAGACCATTTACGTTAATAGATATCAATTTAAGAGACATGGAAAAATATATAAAGAAATGCAACATACATAACACATAAATATAATGAATCAGAAGTTTGGCCCAAGTAGAGCCACCCTTGGGAACAGAAAGAAAATAAGTGGGGGGGGGGGAAACATGGGAGAGCCACAGGGAAAAAAAAAAGAAAAGAAAAGAGAGAAACAGAGAACCCATTTGGGTAAAAACCCTGGTTTATTGGGTGCCAAATAAGGACAACAATAAAATCAATCAGCATAACATTTATCAAAAGTATTAAAGGGAGCATGGGGATAGTGGAATAACTGTCTAATAGATTCAGGGCTGCCTGGACCCTTACATATAATATCGGCAATAACCAAATCAAACCAAAAATCCCTGTAGTAAAGGGATCATAAACCTGCGTCACTATAAGAAAAAATAAATAAATTTGAAAAACAGGGAAGGAAAAGGGGAGGGATAGGCAAGGGCAGGGGGGCAGGGGACAGAGAAAAAACAGCATATAAACCTGAATACACACAAAAATAAAAACATGGTCGCACAGAACCATAAGAAATAAAATAAAAAATAAATAAATGGGAAAAACAGGGAGGGGGAGAAGGAAAAGGGGAGGGATAGGCAAGGGCAGGGGAGAGAGGATACACAGCATGTAGACTTAAATCCACACAAAAATAATAACATATGCTCGCAAAGAACCAAAAAAAAGAGGACTGTTCCTCCCAAGTAACATAAGAGAATTACAGTGCAGAGGAATTAAATCCTATCGTAAAGAAAGTGAACAACCATAGAGTAACCTCACAGTTCAAGTGGGGTCACGGTTCTCAGATTGGTGATGGGATACCCTCGTCCACTCTGGTAACGGAGGTTGAGAGCGTTGTGGTTTGGGAGAAAGTGTAGTAGTTACTGGAACAGAGGTTGGCGTCGGGAGGAGATTAAGCTCGGCTAATAATTCTTGACCTTGGGTAAGGGTCTGAACATTGTCCATAGAATTATTTGCTGAAACCTAGAGCATAAAGGGGAATCCCCAGCGATAACTGATTTGATGCTGTCGCAGAATCTTAGTAACTGGCTGAAGGTCTCGCCATTTTTGAATAGTGGAGGGGGCCAAGTCCTGAAAAACTTGCAACTGCATGTCTTGGATGGGAATCACTGGAGAGTCTCGGATAGCTGACAGGAAATAATGAAACTGACAATGGTGTCCTAGGTGGTTGAGTAGGAGAGCTTCGAACGGAGCGCCCTGTGGGCTCTGTCACATAAGCAATCTTCATCTGTGAGGGTTGGCACTATGTGTTGAAAAAAGTATTTTAGAAATGATGTTAAGGAAGAGCCAAGGACTATGTTATGTTACGGATAGGTAAGTTATTACGGCGAGAATGATTCAGGACGCCTAGGGAGTTCTTTATCAAGACGTTGTTGGGAACAGCGTAAGTCGTCCGATTTGGATTCCAGAGCGTCTGTTCTGTTACCGAGAGACGTCCACTCCGATTTAAACTCGGTTATGGCTTTAGATAATTCTTGCTTGAATGCAGATTGGACTCCCTCCAACAAACCCGTCATAACCTTTTGAATTTGGGGATCAATACCTGCGTCAGACGAGCATGGGGAGGACGGGGATTCTGAAAGCAGCGAAGATTTCTGAGAGCCCTTAGACTTAGATCTGAAAAAATTAGCGGTGGAAGGTGGAGGTTTTTTACCTCTTTGCAACATAGTGAAGCAGCAATGGAAATAAAAATAAAAAAACAAAAAAGTAACGTATGAGAAATAAAACACAGGATTCTACAATATTGATCCAGGCAGGCTGAGTGGTAATATTAAGCATCTTTAAATCGTGCGCCTCGGGGGGATCATTAGAGACGAGAAAATAAAAATAAAAAACATATCTAATAGCAAGTGCCGCTTTCAGAACTTAATGAAGTAATCACTAAGTACCACAAGAGGGGACTGGTGTATAAGAGATGGCAAATACCAGTACCAGAGCAAAAAATATCAGGGAGAGAGCAGACAAAATAAATGAGAGATATTAACCCTGACGGGCATGTGAAAAAGGGCATGTACTGATAAGTATGCAGATTTCCAGGCACAGAGAAAGGGCCAACAGGAAAACCGCAATCTTAGTGCCAAGACAGAGGGGCAGACAAAGCAGGACTATCTGAAATAGTAATACTGTCTCCCCTATCACTCCAGGCTCTCCGGGGTATTTCACAGTGAAGAGGCACTTTAGTCAGCAGTCAGGGCTCTAAAGCTGACAGCCCGGCTGGGACTTGCTAGCGTCAGGGGAAAGATCCAAGATGGCTGCCAGAGGCTGAGATGTCCATCTGGAGCCGTCCTCAAGATCAGGAGCACAGGACCCGACAGCACAGTGGCAGGGAGGCAGGGGTTAATGGTCCGGAGAGGCACCCAGTAATCAGCAGCGGGGAGCGCTCAGTCGAGTGCCCGCAGGCAAGGTGTCTCCGACTAAACTCAGACTCCAGTCCCCGGCTCAGAAGAAAGTATGTAGGCCGCAAGCGCGCCTAGCACACCCCAATTCTGCAGAGGCTACCCGCTTAGGTAATGTAAAGTATAAGGGAGTGGGGCAGAGCAGTTAGCGAGCACTTCTGGTCGCTATTGAGGGTACAGAGGCTCGCTGGTTCTAACGAGGGCCGGAGCTCGGAGAAATTTCAACTGCCTCCATTGACAGTTAGGCCACTCCCCATGAACGGAATCTTTTACAGACGTTTGGGTCCAGGATTTCACCTCCACTATCTTGTTTTCTGTTTTTTTTCTGCACAGATTTCCCAGTTTCCAACGACAGAAGTATCGTTTTACAGCAAACTATACACTAGCTTCTATCCACGAGAGTGGTGGTCCAGATTCCCAGAAATCAGACCGGACAAAGTTTTATACTCCAGTTTTTCCGTGGTTCCGAAGCCTTACGGCTCGGTCAGACCTATTCTGAACTTGTAGAATCTCAATCTATACCTAAGGATTTTCAAGTTCAAGATAGTCCCTTCAGTCGGGGATTGCTGGACTAGGGGGCGGTGATTCACAATATCTCTGGGTATCAAGGACGACTTCTTCACATCCCTATCTGGGTGCCTCACCAGGCGTTTTCCTGAGATTCTTATTTAGGAACTCTCATTTCCAAACTCAGGGCTTACTTTTTGGCTTATCATCAGTCCTCAGGTTATTCATCAGGGCAGTGATGACGACTCTCCTTCGGAAACGGGACCACTATTATCCCTTACCTGTACGATCTTCTGTTGAAGGCCCATTCCATTACTGCAGAACGTCAGTGACTCACAGCCGTCTCATTCGTCATGGGTGGATTCTGAATTTTCCCAAGTCTCATGTGCAACCCACACAGAAGCTACAGTTTCTGGGTATGCTCATGGACACCTTATGTCAGAAAGTGTTCCTTCATCGGGATAAAGCAACTTCCATTCAGGAAATGGTGAGGATGGGCCTTCAACATCATCTGGTATCGGTGCATGTTTGCATTCGACTCCTGGGGAAGATGGTCAAGGCATTAGAGGCCTTTTCCTTAAGGATTATTTCTCTCCAGGATTCTTCAGCTAGTCCTTATCTCTGTGAACAGGATCCCATCTTTTCCTTCACCAACGTGTAAAGTTAAGTCCCAGTACTCGGTTACCCCTTCTCTGGTGGTTTATTTCGATAAACCTGCTGGAGGGAAAGAGATTCGGATTGTGGGATGGGACTCTTTTCACCACAGACGCGAGTCTGAGAGGATGTGAAGTGGTGATTTAGGAACAGCACTTCCACTGCCGCTGGATATCACAGGAAGTGAGTCTGCTAATAAACATATTGTAATTGCAGGCAGTGTTCTACGCTATTCAGACAGCAGATCAATTGTTGTGGAGCCGAGCAATCAGGGTCCAGTCGGACAATGCAACGACAGTGGTGTACATTAACCACGGCGGCTTCAGACATCGGGTAGCTTTAAAAGTAAGCCGGATTCTAACTTGGGCGGGAAAGTTTGCAATGGCAATCTCAGTGATCTTCATTCCAGGTGTAGCAAATTGGAAAGCAGAATACCTCAGCCAAGAGAACGTTTATACATGGGAATGAGCACTACACCCGCAGGTTTGTCACCAATGGTGGGGTCTTCCCCAAGTCGACCTCATGGCATTCAGACAAAATCATCAACTGCCTTTCTACTGCTCGAGGAAGAGAGACCTGGAGGCAGTGGCAGTGGACTCATTGTCAACACCTTGGCGGTTTAAATTTGTTTATCTGTTTACTCTTCTTCCTCAGATTCTACATCAAAAGGGAGAAATCCAAGGTTCTGTTGGTAGCTTCAGATTGGCCTCGCAGAGCTTGGTATTCCATCCTTCAACTACTGCTGATCGACGATCCGTGGCCACTGCCTCTGAGACAAGCTCTCTTACTACAGGGTCCTTTAGTCTATCCAAACTAAAAGCAGCTACGTTGGAAGGCGTGGCTGTCAAAAGGGCTATTTTGAGATGAAAAATAGATTCCATCCAGGATAATCCCTACTATGTTTAGAGATAGGAAGGAAGGTATTTCTAAACATTACCACCGTAATTGCAAGACTTCTGTTTCTGGGTGTATATGTAGAGAGTCTCCTCCTACAGAATTCACCCTAGCCAGATTTCTACTTTTTCTGCAAGCAGGTTTCTCAGCCGGTCTGCGTATGGGTTCGCTGAAGGTTCAAATTTCAGCCCTTACGGTTTTCTTCCAGAAGAAGTTGGTCTTGCATACGGAGGTACAGATTTTTCTACAAGGTGTGATTCGGTTACAACCACCCTTTGTTCCTCCTACGGCTACATGAGATTTGTATCTCGTACTTTCTTTCTTACAGTCTCCTCTGTTTGAGCTTTTGCAGTCGGTGGAGTTAAATTTCCTTTAATGGAAGGTAACACTTCTTCTCACACTGGCCTCAGCCAGGAGGGTATCGGAACTAGAAGCTCTATTTTGTCATTCTCCATAATTGGTATTTCACGAGGATAAAGCGGATCTCTGTACAGGAATGAACTTTCTTCCAAAAGTGTTTTCGGTTTTCCACATAAACCAACCTATTGTGGTACCGGTTCTTCTAAAACACTCACCTTCGTCGGGGCTACTCTTATTTATGTGGAGAGGACTGCAGCCATATGTAACACAGAAAAAAAAGGGATTTTCCCTCCAGCACACTGCAGCAAAATCAACAAAAATACTTGAATCCTACATGATAATAGAAATTCAGAGGTATTGGTTTACATACATTTGCAAATATATGAATAAGCGCTGGGCCAACGTCAAGGCTCCTCTATACCAGCGTCCCTAACATTATGGGGTTCACGTCCGAGATGCAGGGAAGCCCAAAAGAATCCAGCCAAGGACCATCCCCAGGGCATCACACGAAAAAGGGTGAAAGTGAAGTGTAAAGTATAGTTGTGTAAAGATAAATCAATAAGTGTTAATGGTAAGGGGTTAAAATTACATAAATAATAAACAAACAAATAGGTGATAAAAAAATATCTATGTGAATTAAGTGGTGATGCCTTGAAAAAAGGCCCAGCCAGAGCAACTTCGGGGCCCCACGCCCAAACGCTCACCCCAAAATAATTGTTGCTATCTAATAGTAGCACCCACTCTGGGTCATATAATTACAAATTAATGTGCTTCATAATAACAGTACATGTATAAGCTGAGAGCAGACTCGCCTAGAAGGTACCCCAGAAACCTCCTAATGGCACTATTCAGACCAACACATCCTCCCAATGCTGGCTCCTTTCATGCCACACAAAACTGCAAACAAAAAGTATGGTGGTCGCTCACATCAACTTAATGACATTGCACAGGTGCTTGTAAAGGGTGGGGTTTACACTGAGCTACAGAAAAAGGGGTTAAAATTGGGTGGGTGCTACTATTAGATAGCAACAATTATTTTGGGGTGAGCGTTTTAGGCATGGGGCCCCGAAGTTGCTCTGGCTGGGCCTTTTTTCAGGGCATCACCACTTAATTCACATAGATATTTTTTTATCACCTTTCTATTTGTTTGTTTATTATTTATGTAATTGTAACCCCTTACCATTAACACTTATTGATTTATCTTTACACAACTATACTTTACACTTCACTTTCACCTTTTTTCTATTTTTCGTGTGATGCCCTGGGGATGGTCCTTGGCTGGATTCTTTTGGGCTTCCCTGCGTCTCGGACGTGAACCCCAAAATGTTAGGGATGCTGGTATAGAGGAGCCTTGACGTTGGCCCAGCGCTTATTCCTATATTTGCAAATGTATGTAAACCAATACCTCTGAATTTCTATTATCATGTAGGATTCAAGTATTTTTGTTGATTTTGCTGCAGTGTGCTGGAGGGAAAATCCCTTTTTTTCTGTAGCTCAGTGTAAACCCCACCCTTTACAAGCACCTGTGCAATGTCATTAAGTTGATGTGAGCGACCACCATACTTTTTGTTTTATATGTAACACAGACTCTATTTGTTTTGTATGATGCTGCTTGTCTGGATTGACCAGCTTCAAAACAGTCACTGGTCCACTGGATTCGCCTGACTATCAGACAGGCATATACAGTCAGGTGCATAAATATTGGGACATTGACAGAATTTTCATATTTTGGCTTCTATTCACCACCACAATGGTTTTGAAATGAAACAAACAAGATGTGTTTTAACTGCGGACTTTCAGATTTAATTTGAGGGTAATTACATCCAAATCAGGTGAACGGTGTAGGAATTACAACAGTTTCTATATGTGCCTCCCACTTTTTAAAGGGCCAAAAGTAATGGGACAAACTAAACAATACTAAATCTAACTTTCACTTTTTAATACTTTGTTACAAATCCTTTGCAGGCAATTACAGCCTGAAGTCTGGAACGCATAGCCATCACAAGATGCTGGGTTTCATCCCTGGAGATGCTCTGCCAGGCCTCTACTGCAAATGTCTTCAGTTCCTGCTTATTCTTGGGGCATTTTCCCTTCAGTTTTGTCTTCATCAAGTGAAATGCATGCTCAATCGGATTCAGGTCAGGGGATTGACTTGGCCATTGCATAACATTCCACTTTTTAGCCTTAAAAAACTCTTTGGTTGCTTTTGCAGTATGTTTCGGGTCATTGTCCATCTGCACTGTGAAGCGTCGTCCAATGAGTTCTGAAGCATTTGACTGAATATGAGCATATAATATTGCCCGAAACACATCAGAACTCATTCTGCTACATTTGTCAGCAGTCACATCATCAATAAATACAAGTGAACCAGTTCCATTGGCAGCCATACATGCCCATGCCATGACACTACCACCACCATGCTTCACTGATGAGGTGGTATGTTTTAGATCATGAGCAGTTCCTTTCCTTCTCCATACTCTTCTCTTCCCATCACTCTGGTACAAGTAGATCTTTGTCTCATCTGTCCATAGGATGTTGTTCCAGAACTGTAATGGCTTTTTTAGATGTCGTTTGTCAAACTCTAATCTGGTCTTCCTGTTTTTGTGGCTCATCAATGGTTTACATGTTGTGGTGAACCCTCTATATTCACTCTTGTGAAGTATTCTCTTGATTGTTGACATTGACACATATACACCTACCTCCTGGAGAGTGTTCTTGATTTGGCCAACTGTTGTGAAGGGGTTTTTCTTGCCAGGGAAATAATTCTTCTGTCATCCACCACAGTTGTTTTCCGTGGTCTTCCGGGTCTTTTGGTGTTGCTGAGCTCTCCGATGCGTTCTTTCTTTTTAAGAATGTTCCAAACAGTTGATTTGGCCACACCTAATGTTTTTGCTATCTCTCTGATGGGTTTGTTTTGATTTTTCAGCCTAATGATGGCTTGCTTCACTGATAGTGACAGCTCTTTGGATCTCATATTGAGAGTTGACAGCAACTAATAAAAAATGCAAATGTCACACCTAGAATCAACTCCAGACCTTTTACCTGCTTAATTGATAATGAAATAACGAGGGAATAGCGCACACTAGTCCATGAAATAGCTTTTGAGTTGATAGTCCCATTACTTTTGGCCCCTTAAAAAGTGGGAGGCACATATAGAAACCATTGTAATTCCTACACTGTTCACCTGATTTGGATGTAATTACCCTCAAATTAAATCTAAAAGTCTGCAGTTAAAGCACATCTTGTTTGTTTCATTGCAAAGCCATTGTGGTGGTGAATAGAGGCCAAAATATGAAAATTCTGTCAATGTCCCAATATTTATGCACCTGACTGATATGTCTTCATCTAGGGAGCCTACGATTTCTATTACAGCACATTCCACTCGCTCCATGGGTTCCTTGTGAGCAGCTGCTCGCGGGGTTTTCGATGGAGTTACTTTGCCGAGCGACTATTGGGTCTTGCCGGCATTCCTTTATTCTTTTTTATAGATTTGACATATTTGTGGCCTCTGCAGCACAGTATGGCCAGTCTGTTTGACAGGGTTCGCAGTGCTTTCCTGCCCGTAATGGGATCTATGGGGCGTCCCCCCCACTGTCTTTGGGCTTCAGTGTCCCCTAGTGGATGAAGGACAAAACAGGATTTTGGTACTTACCGATAAATCCCTTTCTCCGATTCCACAGGGGACACTGGATGCCGACCCTGCGCTGTTCCTTCCTACCAGGGTTGGGGTCTTTTTATGTTATGTCTGCTGGACACTGATTTGTTGTCTCTGGTTGTTTTTCTGTTTTTCAATCTTTTCCCATGTTCTGTGTACTTGCTTCGCCTCTTCCTCTTCCGTTTGTTTTTTCTCAGCTCCCATCGGGTACAGCTTTCTAAGTGAGGCTTGGGGGCGGGGGGGGTATAGAAGGGGGAGGAGCTAGTCACACTTCTCCTCCAGTATCCCCTAGTGGATGAAGGAGAAAACAGGATTTTATTACTTACCGATAAATCCCTTTCTCCGATTCCACAGGGGACACTGGACGCCCACCCTGCGCTGTTCCTTCCTGCAACGCTTGTAGTCATTTATTTTAAGTTATGAATGTTAGAGACCTGTTTGTTGTCTCTGGTTGTATTTCTGTTATTTAACCCTTTTCAAATGTTTTGTGTACTTTCGTCTCCTCTTCTGTTTTTCTCAGCTCCCCTCGGGCACAATTTCCTAAGACTGTGTAGGGGGGTATAGAGGGTGAGGAGCTAGTCACACTTCAAAAGATTTAAAGTGCCAGCTCCACTTAGCACCGTCTATACTGCACTGTCTTTGGCCTCCAGTGTCCCCTGTGGAATCGGAGAAAGGGATTTATCGGTAAGTGCCAAAATCCTGTTTTAAGATTGCAAGTGGATGTTAGTTGTATTTTAAAGTTTTTTGTAAAAGTGTCATTAAATGACACAAATATATACATATAGGGATTTTTATGCACCCCCCCCCAATTTAAGTAGAACATTTATTTTGCCAAAAACACTTGCTTTCCATAATTTTTTCACTGCTTTAGAAAAATGCTTTTAACAGCCATTTGAGACAATTAAAGAACCCCCAAAACTTTTATTAGGGCCACTAATACACTTCTATACTGATATCCTATATCACCTTTCCTTTTGGGGTACTGCCAGATTTCCCCATTTTCACTTACTATTACCGCTGGTAAAAGCAGCAAGAACTTTTGCGTAAATGGTGCAACGTGACTCTTGCAATTAAAAACGAGAGCTCACATAGACGTTATATGCAAAATTCTTGCAAAAACTCAATGCATGACAAGTTTTAGCTTTATCACGGCTAATTGAATACCCCCTTTAGAGTTGGGTACAACCTTAATCGACTAAATCGCAGTAGAAAAACAAATCTACACATGATTTGTGTGCCACTTGCAAGAGCAGGCAGTATTTTTTACTGGATGCAAAAAAGGGGTATTTCATTCTTTGCAGAGTTTGTCAAATTTGTGTCATTTAGCTGGATTTGCTTATAATGCTAACTGATGACCAAAATGTTTATACTTTGTTAAAGTTTAGTTTGTTGTAATTGTTACATTTTGTATTATAACATATTTTTATATATATAGCACAGTCATTTTACACTATGCTATTCAGATTATTTACATAAGTCCTTTCCCCTTTGGAGCATACATTCTAAATTCCCTTCCAGAGATCAATTTTTGTTCAAGCCAAATAATTTACCTATACATCCAGTGTATATGGAAACCGCCTGGGGGAAACCCACAGAGAACACGTGTAAAGGGGAATTCAGTTAATAGTAATTTACTGATGGCTAATGGATACCCCAGGGCTATTTAATTAGCCCTAAAGTGCAGCAGTTATCAGAGATTTTTTTTAACCACTGCACAGGCATTGAAAAAAAAAATCCAAGATAACTAGACTGTTAACAGGTGCCACGACCCTGTTAATGCACAAAGTCATGAACTTTTCACGGATCTGTGTGTTAACGCATGTTAACACATCAATTTATTGGCGTTAACAAAGGTATTGGGTGAAAAAGGAAGCCTAATTGAATAGTCCGAGGCTACCTCCCTTTTTCACCCATGAAAACTTTTCACGGCTAATTGAATTCTCCCCATAGACTCCATACAGAGATGGCCCTGATAGGAGTTGAACCCATGACCCCAGCTGTGAGGCAGGAATGCTATCCACGATACCACTTTGCTGACTACATACAAATGAAGGTCAACTAGTCAAGTGCACTTATGGCTTTTTTTGTAGTCATTTATAATTTTTTTTTTTTTTTACAGATTATTGTTAAGAACAGACACTTTTTAAAGATGGAAAATATGGCACTTGTAACATGGGTAAGTCTTGCATGACATAAATAATTTGTAACCATGAATAATAGGAAACATAATCTTTAAAAACATATATATAAATTGTAATGATCTTAAATAGATATCAATTTGTGACAAATAAAACTTTTTCATTAATACAAACTAAAATAGTATTAATGGTATACAAGTATTTCTAAACAAACACATTACAGATTCTTGGGGAACTTTTAGTATCAGAATAAAGTGTTCTATGCAAAATTAATTATATTCAAAAATCTGCAATACAAATGAAAAACAAACAAAGAAATTACATTTTAGTTTTAGGAGGTGACTGTTGTACATATGGAACTCCTAGGAATCTCCGCGTGGATAGTACACATTGATTTGGTAGACAGCAGGCTCAACTCAAACACACCAGTCCATCCACCAGTTAATAAATGTTAG
Organism: Taudactylus pleione; assembly: GCA_031769625.1. Classification (NCBI taxonomy): domain Eukaryota; kingdom Metazoa; phylum Chordata; class Amphibia; order Anura; family Myobatrachidae; genus Taudactylus; species Taudactylus pleione. The sequence goes on along the minus strand of JAUIMM010000919.1, from coordinate 669,437 downwards.
CACCAAAGTTCTCAAGAGCCTTCCATTACCTATATCAAATGTAGTGCAATTCATAGCTTGGTGGTGGAACACTAGTGAAGTAACATATTTTAGAAATGAGATTTCTGCTTGATGCATTGCACTGTTTAATTGGCAGTATCTTCAGATGTATGTATCCGGTTTCAGAAGCTCTTATTTAACCATCCATTGTCCAAACAAAAAGCTGTAGTCATATACAGTATAGTACCTTTGTGCCTTCTAATGCTATGTCTATAATGGTGCAAAAATTATATATGCCTTTAGTAACAGCTAATATTGTTTATGACTTTTGTACGTTTACAGTACGTTATATGGTCAGCTGTTGTTCTGTTATTTTGTGTCTCTATGTGCACATTTTATTAAAGTTGTAGTAAAACTCTCCTCTGCATAAAACTACAATTTAAAATAATAATGCAGATGGCTATTTTTTTATGTTATTATATTTCTTATGCAATCAATTCAAATTGAATTTCCCCATATTAAGATATTGACTTTTATGTTAATTTTATTTGTATAATGGATAACAACAAATAATAATGTTTAGTCAATTATTACTGAATGATAAGTCTTGATACAGATTTAGCTAACTGAATTGATGTCTTTGTTAAGCTAGGTAAGATACACTGTCAGTTTTATTTGATCGGGCCAACAAACTGGGCAATTTTTCAGCAAATTGAAAGCCCCAATATCTGTGCTACACATTATGCAATTTTGTACCTAGCTTTAGTCTTGGAATTTACAGTACATTCGTTTTGCTTTCTGATAAATCCTTGAAGTTCCCTTGAGTTACTGCAACTCTAGTACACTAGTCACTAACTAACTTCCTGTTTTAATATTAACTGGTTTCCAAAGACATGATTAGAGTATATTCAGCACTTGTCGAAGAGCAGAAATGTTAAAATAATTAAATGAAACTACTACAGATGTGTCCTGCTACATCTTTGCTGCGTACATGGCAAATCGCACCATGCATGACACGATGCATGTGCCCGCGAGCGGATACGCACAATGCGTTCGCACCCGCAACTCCAAAGAATTGCATGCTGCGATCACAGTACATGCCAAACCGTTCTGTAGCATACGCTGCTACGGGTAAATGCATGGCGCGATGCATGCGCACGTTTATAATGCGATCGCCAAGGATGTAAGAGGACACAACTGTAGTTTGTTAAATAGATTGGTGCTACTGTTTTTGTCTAAAACAAATTTTTTTGCTTTCAGATTTTACAGGTGTTGGCTTGGATCTTGGGTACTGTCGTCTTGAAAGCACTAACATCCAAGATACTTGGTGTTAGAGATGATGTGAGTATGTTCATCTTGACATGAAGATTTGCATCTAAGATTTACAGTAGATGCACAGCAATTAAAGTGGAAGTTTTAGTTAAAGTAGTGTGCACATTCCCTGATCTTGTGAACTTCCATGTGATCTTTAATGTGGGACACTAATTTGTTATGCTTTGCAGTCTATACATCTAAAATCATGAAAAACATTGGAGTACTGGATAAGTCAAACTTTAACAGAATCCTTAACACAATTTGTTTCAGTAAAAAGAAAATACTTAAAAAAAAATTATATGTCACCTAAAGAAACAGTCCTGTTGAAACGTACTGTATATATATTTTTGAGATGTTTATTACAACATGCAGGGCATATTTTCTTTTTAATTTATAGCATTATAGTACCAAATCATGAACATTTCTTCCTTTTGAATCTGGTATCCAAGAGAAATGCACTAGTGAGCATTGATTGGCAATACAATTGTTCCTATCTGTATAGAGGTTCTAGCTTTTAATATTTACATCTTAAGTCCATCTCACCTGACAAGTACAACAGATAATTTTATTGGGCCATATGATGAGGAACATCGGAAGGAAGTGGACTATGATTCAGGTGCAATGATTTCTGAAAAAATTGGATTTAAAATCTTCAGGAAGTTCTGCAGCTGAACCCAGCAGACCTCCTTATCCAGTACCTTTATGCTTCTGGGTACTTCAAGGTCTCTAACTATTGCTGTTTCTTCAAAACTGCAGTTACAACATAAGTATATTGCAGAGTACTGAACCTTGTGGTGTCATGAAGTAGATTTAACCCATGGGATGCACATCCTATTGCTGTAATATGATCGTAACTAGGGATATTGGAATAAATATACACATGGGGGCTAATTCAGAGATGTACGCTAACCCGATGGTTAGCGCACATCTCCGTTTCTAACAGCACTGCGCCGCAGCAGGACCCATACTGCGCATGTGCAGTCCCGGTCTGCACTCCTGCACACTGGCCCTGATTCAGAGCCGGATGCTCTGACAGAGCGCTCACTCTGAATCAGGGCCGTCCTTCCTGATTTTGGAGCGGCCTCCTGGCTGCTCGCATAGCTGTGGGTGACCACCCACAGCTACAGCGAGCGGACAAAAAGATGGTCGCGATGGTCAAGACCATCACGACCATCGGGCTTGCGACGAGACCCTTGTGGTAGGGTCCCGTCTGCCGCAAGCCCTGGAGTGCTTTTGGCTCTATCAGAGCCAAAAGCACTCCCACTGACATCACTTGTGATGTCAGTGGGGCCGGCCCCAGACGGTAGGCGTTCCCATGGGAACGCCTCCGTCTGGCCAGCCACGCCCCCGGCACGCCCACCAAAGGGGGCATGCTGTCACTCACCATCGACAGCACGCCCCCTCTGTAGTGAGACCCATAGCGACGGCTTGCCCGTCGCTATCCGGGTCTCACGCATGCGTACGACAGACCCGGCTCCATCGTGCGCATGCGCACTGGCCCAACATTGACCCGCTTGCGAGCGCTCAGCGCTTGCGAGCGGGTCTGAATCAGGCCCACAGTTCGGCTGCAGACTGTCAGTGATTGACAGTTTGCTGCCGTTTCTGGGCAGGCAGGGAGCGGCAACGGCCTCCGTTTCCCAAAACAGAGGTGTGTTGCCGCCGTTGGAGGGGATGAAATAGGCTAGCATCTCCTTCGGCTGACAGAGATTTCCTGGCCTCTTTTGAGCAATTGCGATCGCCAGCTTGGGTGACCCCCATGGTCACTCAGCCGGCAGAGGATCACGCAGATAATCCGAGGCTGTGTCCAAAAACGCAGCTCGGATCAGTAATGCATACTGGAGACATGTCGCCTCCTGCTGCATTACCATAACAGTGCTTTTGCAGCAGCTACCATGTTAACAGTTGCGATTGCTGATACGTCTGAGGCTAACTCTCCCCCATTTTATGTTGTATGAATCTACTTTACCATTTCAGTCAACTTTAAGATATCATATATTTACTATTGATAAATCATCAATGGCTACTGTATAATGTTCACCTTTCTAGTACAGGTAAGGACCCACTTGCATTCTAGAATATCTTGAATTATTTATTATGTGGATTCAACAAGGCCCTGGAAACATTCCTTAGAGACTCTGGTCCATGTTGATATGATAAGATAAGACTGTTGCTGCAGATTTGTCAACTGCACTTCATACTGTAAATCTTCCATTCCACCACAACCTAAAGGTGCTCTATTTGAATGAGATCTGGTAACTGTGGAGGCTATTGGAGTACAGTGAACTCAATGTCATTTTAATGGAATCCGTTTGCGATGGTGATCACTTTGTGACACGGTTGTCCTGCTGAAGGTATCCATTAGAAGCTAGGTATACTGTGGTCATAAAGGATTGCTCATTGTCCACAAAATACCCAGGTAGGCTGTAACATTTAATGATCACTTTGTTTTAAGTGGTTTAATTGTGCCATTTAAATATCCCTCACACCATACCACCACCAGCCTGACGTGTGGACACAGGGCATAATGGATTCATGCGGATTACACCAATTTCTGACCCAACCATCTGCATGTTGCAGTACAAATTTAGGTTGGTCAGACCAGGCAACGTTTTTCCAATCTAACTGTAAAGCTATGATGAGCCTGTGTACACTATAGCCTCAGTTCCTGTTCTTAGTTGATGGGAGTGGTCAGCTGCTGTAATTGATCCACAATGTGCTGTGCATTCAGAGATTTACTTCTGCATGCCGCGGTTGTAAAACATGGTTATTTGAGCTACTATCATGCTCCTGTTCATTTGTACCAGTCCAGCCATTCCCCTCCGACCTCTCTTTTACAAGGCATTTTTGCCCATAGAACTGCCACTCTCCTTTTTGTTTTTTTTGCTTTGTACACCACTAAGTAAAAATTATCAGTTTCTGAAATGCTCATACTGTCTCATTATTCACAAGTAACCATTCCACAGTCCATCACTTATTCTGGTACTTGTTCTGAATAACAACTGAGTCTCTTGACTATGGGCCTGATTCATTATGGATCGCTGTGGGACCCTCTCTCAGCAATTCCTTCTGCTGAGAGAGGGTCCCACAGTGGGCATAATCATTTGTACAGTGCTCAGTGCCCTACTGTCACCACATGGCATGCAGTCAGGAAGCCTATGGTCGAAATACCGACCGCCGGCTTCCCAACTGTCATATCCCGGCAAGGTACTAATGATAGGTGTCGAAATCCCGACGCCTATCATTAGCCAGGCGCTGCGAGACCGATGCACGGCATACCGAATGAAGGTATGCCGGGCGGCAGCAGCGGACAGCCGCCGTTTAGGTTAGGGGCTCCTGGGGGGGAATTGGGGTTAGGCACCCCCCCCCCGGGAGGGTTAGGCATAGGCTAGGGGAAGGGGGGGTTAGGGTTAGGCACCCCCGGGGGAGGTTAGGTTTAGGTACCCCCTCGGGAGAGTTAGGTTTAGGGTGTGGGGGGGGGTTAGGTTTAGGCACCCCTGGGGGGAGGTTAGGGTTAGGCACTTGTGGGGGAGGTTAGGGTTAGGCACCCCTAAAGGAGGATTAGGGGGGGGGAAAGGTTAGGGATGGATGAGATACTTAACGCGTCGGGATCTAGTCCTGTTGAGCTTCCGGCGTTGGTATTACGTCCACCTGGGTCACGTCCGGCGGGATTTCATACCGATCCTCCCCACATATATATATTAGTGTTAAAAATTTGTTTACAATTTTAAATTAATTAATAGTTCAAACTAGGTAGACAATTGCTGTTGGTTCTCTACCAGTTTAAATTTGTGTGTTTTCCTAGCAAATGAAAACATGAGTATTTGTATATATTGAAACATATAAGCTTGCTGCCCTGTGTCAAAGGCTCCTCATTTTCTGCACATTCCTACACTATCTAATGTGCTTCAAACACCATTAAATTGCATTTAAAATTTACTCTTCTCTCTGTTAAATAGGTTAACATCTTATACTTTCAGAGCAAAATATGCAGTTTTGCATTAGTAGCAATAAACATATTTCATTGTAGTCACATATGGCATTGATGTTGCCACACAACTGGTGCCATATATAATAAGGGAAACCGAGCATGGGCATAGTTTCTTTTTTTTCAGTTTTTATATTGTCATTTGAGTTAGTATCAAATACAAATGTACTGCATCCTATTTACTGTATTAGTAACTCATGAAATATTGGTAGTGAAGGTTTAGTAGTTCTCACCAAGTAAACACATCTTAAATATAAAAGTGACCTCTGGAGAGCCTACTGATGGACTTTTGAAAAGTGCTGCTTTCATTTTTTTTCTTTTAAAACATAGTGGGGATTGTGTAGTAGCCTGCGGACTGAAGGCATCGGCGAGTCCGTGCGAGACTGCCCGATGTTTTAAAGTAGCAGTCATTTGTAAGGCAAAACCAGGTTTATTTGGCCTTTTAAATGACTGCTACTATAAAACATTGGGCAGTCTCACACGGGACTCGCTGATGCCTGCAGTCCTTAGGCTATTACATACTGTATACCCTATAGTGTCTTGAAGTATATGTACATTTTAAACTAACTTTTTTTTCAGGCACATATATTCAACATACTCAAGTCAAAGTTTACTAGTTACAAGGATTTCGACACATTGATGTATACCTGTGCACCGGAGTTTGACTTCATGGAGACAGAGGTACTGGTTTATAATTTACATCATAGGGATGTCCACTTATGGATAATTCTTTCTGTTTAGAGACTGCCTCCATGCACACCTTTGCTAGTGATCTTTCCCTACAGGACCTCCAGGATTACCAAATTCTTGCACACATAGCTGATAGATACTAGGGGCCAAATGTAATAGGGTGAGAGTTTAGAAAATGTGACAGTTTAGCAGTAAACTCTGATACTTTTTAAACTCTGCCAATGTAATAGAGTCCGAGAATAGGCAAACTCACATGTGTTTCAGACTCAAAAAAACTCTCACGATTTAAACTCTCATCCAGATGTTTTCCCATTTTGAAGATAAAACTCGACCAATGTGAGGGTTTACTGCTAAACACTCACATTTTCTAAACTCTCACCCTATTATATTTAACCATAGATGTTCAAGCATTGTGTTTCGGTGCCAGGCTTGTCATATACATGTTGAGAAAATTTTGAGCTCCATCCCATTTTTCAGTGCAAACTCTCTTTTCATAGCTGTCAGCTGTGACAGTGGATGGCTTAGTTTCTGTAACTGTAGGCATTGCTACTGAAGGGGTATATTACGTTTTTTCCTAGACTGTAACTGGAAGTGTTCAAATGTTGAATCTACTTTCAGGAATCTGTAGATAAATTAAATAATAGTAAGGATTTATCTGTTTTCTGCAATATAATTTACTGTTAAATTTGGGATTTACAGAAAAGGGAATATTTTTTTTACTTATCATTAATTACTTGCTGCAGAAGGACACATGGTTATGATTTGCAAATATTAAATGCTCCCTTTCTAATGCATCAGTTGGCCACAAATTTGGGAAAGGTATGTGGGAATGCTATTCAAAGGATGGCAAATATGAAAAATTAAAACAAGAGACAACTATAGGTTGGAACAAGGACAACTGTAAGAAGGACCTCCTTGTTTTTATGGAAAAAAAAGTTTGATAGCTACAAAGGAGCTACCAGCTTAGATACCTGCCTAGTTGAAACAATGGCTAAGAGAAAATTGATCTTCCATGAGAGAAAACATAAAGGAACAGATTGAAAGCTCAAATGGACATCTTGCAGGAACTTTAGAACCAGATTCAGATGCCATGGTGATAAAGGGAAATAGTAGGGAAGCCTTGTAGAAAGACTTAGACTTTTGGAGTTGGCCCTGAAATACCAAAACAAGCAATGGGAAGCGAAAAACCTGCTCAGTCATTTTCCAGACCCCTTTTGATGAAAATGAGCAAGCAAGATAAAGATCTTGGCTGGAAAACACTGTTTCTCACACCAAGGTGGCTTTCCCAACACCATGATAAATGGGAGAAAAAGAGTTCATCGTTTGACTGTTTTGGCTGGCTACACCTTTTTACCTAATAATCCTGGTTTCAAAAACTATGCCATTAAAGAAAATTCTGTTGGGCCTAGACGAAATAAAGAGATTTGAGGAAGATGGTCCAGCCAAATAGGAAGAGTGAAAGGGTAACTGATCAAATGGTCAGATGGAACAACCAAGACCAATTGGGGGGTGATGGACAGTGCCAACCCCATTTCTTGTCTTCTCTTCCATGGAATACAAGGAATCAGTTGGATGGGGAAGGGATATATAAACGAATGACCATTGGAACTGTTGACATATCAATGACGGATACCTGAGTCTGACATGTTGTGCGCAGATTGGGAGATGCAATTTGTTTGCACAACATATACTGTGGGGTGGGAATCAATTAGCCATGGGATATGCCCATTCTCCCGTGCGTTAAACCCAGAGGGCGCCTTTTTTTGCTGACCTTTCCAAGCAGCACCTGAAGTTGCACTGGAAAGTGTTTCTCTGTGGTTAATCACACAGTGTAAACCCAGCTAATTAAATTTACCGCCACAGGTAATTACCGTGGCTAATTACCATGGCTAATTGAGTTCCCCCTTTATGTCTGTTTCCAGGAACTGCGGATTGCACAAGTTCCGAAAAAAAAAGACTTAAAATGGAGCGCCCATTTGCCTACCAGCTCAGACAGTATACTTGGTGATCTGCCTACTGCAGAATGCAAGATGCTTCTATCATGACCTGCTAGCTGCAGGTGCCCAACTTATGGGTTTACTAAGCACCAGATGTGGTATTGTCTATCTCAGTGGTAGCCAACCCTGGTCCTCAAAAGCTATTAACGGTGCATGTTTTGTAGGTCTCCTCACAGAATCACAAGTGATATATTTAGCTCCACCTGTGGATCTTTTCAAATGTGTTAGTTAGTAATGAATACACCTGTGCACCTGCTAGGTGGTCTGGAAAACGTGAACTGTTGGTAGTTCACGAGGACCGAGGTTGGCTACCCCTGGTCTATCTGAATTCAAGGCCCTTGGGAAGCAATGTCCAGGTGTCAAAGAGATCACTCTGAGTTGAAGGTTAATGATCAGTAATTTAACTGCCATAGGAAACCATATAGCCAGACTTTGGTGATGTAGGAAACTTATACCTGCCATCTGTGGAGATTGGTGACTTTAAAGACTATACAAACATGAGATTTTCCTGAACAAAATAATAATCAAAACTATACTTAGTTCCATATCTGTTATAATGCAATAATTATAATATAATCTGTATTATCTTTGAGTGTGCCATCACTTTAACTGTTTTTACGCAAACATTATAAAAACAAAACGAAATAACAGTTACTATAATGTGCTGCTATAGAGACTCAATAGTAGAAACTTTAAAAACATCAAACTTTATTCTTAAGCTGGCCACACATCTAAAGATTATCTGTCAACTCGTTGGCTGGTTGGAATGAAAATCTGGTAACGTATGGGAGTAACTGATGATCAGCAATTTGCTCCTAAATGCCAGAAAACAGATGAAAATGGTCATCAGACAAGTTTGTTAAATGTCTGATCTAAACAATTTGTTCAGACAACAGTTTTTGTTCATTTTCCGGCATTTGGGAGCAAATTGCTGATTGTCATTTGCTTTCATACCTTACCAGATTTTCATTCCAACCAGTCAACTAGTTGGCTGGTTGGACAGATAATCTTTAGATGTGTGGCCAGCTTAATTCTATTAAAATGATGAAATCAATAGAATTTTTATTGTAGCAAAATATTTTTAAAAACAGAGAGTAGAGGTATAGTAGAAGCTAGAAACGTCTTTTTAAAAAGTAGTTATGTCTTATCCACCATAAAACGTATACTGGAGAGAAACCAGGTACAGTAGTCAAATATCTTCTGATTTATTTATTATTTATTATTTGTGACTTCTTGCTGTATTTCTCCCACGCATTTTTATCTATTGTGAGGACTTTATCAGCTTAGTGTCACATGTGGTATCTTATCAGCAATATGCAATAAAAGCTGGCATATCAAATTCCCTAAGTATAATCTTGATGCACTCTTTTTATTATTAACTTATTTTAAAGAATGTATGGTTAGTTATGGAGTATGCTTAATCATACATCGTTCCTATATAATTAATAATTAATGGTTGACAAAGGAAACAGTACTCTTATAAGAGTGTTTAGTACAGCAGCGGCTTTTATCACAATTTTTTTTTTGTAGAAAGCATCTTGCTCTTTTGATACTTTTAGTAGATAGCACACTGGCACTCAGTACATAATACCCTTGCACCTGTCATCCATATTTTTTTAGAACATGCATTTTTTAGAACTTGCTGGGTTGCTATGGGCAAGTGGTCCAGACTCAAGTTGTATTATTTGCATTCGCTCTAATAAACTAACCTACCCCTCACGGGTTAGCCTGTATTCTAGACCATTAATTTCACTATTACAGATTATTAATTCATAAATCATTGGTGGTGCATAGTGATCTGCAGTCGGACATTTTGCTATTGCTTCATTTCTACGTGTGTTGACAGCTCGCCATCCTACTAAATTTATTGCCAATAAATGCAGTCTACAAGTCTGCATCCAGATTTAATGACCACTGAATACAGCCCATATTATATAAATTGTTATTGATTAGTACGGAATCCTATTTGTAAATCAGAGACTTATGAACTGTGTGCATTAAATGCAGCATAAGTAAATAATATATGTATCTGGCAACTGAACATATCAAAACTTATAGACCCATCTACAGTATGGATTGCTCTGTGTGGTACAAACCTTTGCTATTATTTATAGCCTGTAACACTATAAAAGCTACTAAATGAAAAAACATTAAGCTAACAGATGCAAGTGGATGTATCTAGTGACAGTGCTTTTTACAAAACAAATACATCTGGTTACAAAATGCCTACCCATAGTAAACCAATGCATTTTTCAGAATAAGTTAATGACAAAACATACACTTTTCTAACTTAGCAGCACCTTTATCTGTTTTTAAACATGTTTTGCTACAATAAAGAATCCTTTTGATTTAATCATTTTAATAGAATAAGAATAACGTTTGAGGTTTTGAAAGTTTCTACTATAAAGTCCCTAGAGCACCACTTGGTAGTAACTCACTCTCTTGGTTTATTCTGAATGTCTGTAGAGGCAACCTACCAACAGATAGTAGAGGTCCATGCACAATTTTAACAAGGCAACCACTTTGGGAAATAGATATATAGGACTCTTAGAACTCTGTTGCACGAATTCAGAATTGCATGCATGACACTGCTTCCAGCTTCAAGAAAACATTCATCCAGTATTGGACAGTAATGTGTGTGTTTGTGGGAAGACTAACCAGTTATTCGACTGTGTGATGGACATCACATGTCCATCACACAGTCGAATACATGTTTGGCATGTCGCCAAACATATTTGCCCAGTTAGACGTGCAAAGGCATTTATCTTTTAACATTGTTTAGTCGTGGTAAATTCCATTTTAATGCTTCAAAATAGCTGTGTTTATATAGACTTAGTAGTACATTGACCCTAGTACAGTAGAGACAAACTTGTATGGGGAAGTAATGTCTGCTTAGGCAACAAATACTATTATTAGGAGAGCCTTAAAGGGAACATGTCACCTGGTCCTACATTGTCTTTATTTACTTACTACATAGTTCATGGTGCCCCTTCTTTGGGTCCCTGAGGAACCCAGCCTGAGAGAAACATAGCACATAAAGAGAGTGCTTTATTAAATACAATGTACAGCAGGCATGTCAAACTCAAAATACCAACCAGGCCGAATATTCATGGTCTAAGAATGTGTGGGCCGCAAGAAAAAAAAAGTCTTATATGCAGATCACACTGCACCATCACACCAGTACTCCCCCTCACAGATCACACTGCACCAGTACTTCCCCTCACAGATTCCACTGCATCATCACACACGTACACCCCTCACATCCCACTGCATCATCACACCAGTACACCCCCTCACAGATCCCACTGCATCATCACACACTCCCCCTCACAGATCCCACTGCATCATCACACCTGTACACCCCTCACATACCACTGCATCATCACACCAGTACACCCCCTCACAGATCCCACTGCACCATAAAACCAGTACTCCCCCTCACAGAGTCCACTGCATCATCACACCACTACACTCCCTCACAGATCACCCTGCACCATCACACCTGTACACCCCTCACATATTCCACTGCATCATCACACCAGTACACCCCCTCACAGATCCCACTGCATCATCACACCTGTACACCCCTCACATATTCCACTGCATCATCACACCAGTACTCCCCCTCACAGATTCCACTGCATCATCACACCTGTACACCCCTCACATCCCACTGCATCATCACACCAGTACACCCCTCACAGACCACACTGCACCATCACACCAATATACCCCCTCACAGATCCCACTGCATCATCACACACTGCCCCTCACAGATCCCACTGCATCATCACACCTGTACACCCCTCACATCCCACTGCATCATCACACCAGTACACCCCCTCCCAGATCCCACTGCATCATCACACACTGCCCCTCACAGATCCCACTGCATCATCACACCTGTACACCCCTCACATCCCACTGCATCATCACACCAGTACACCCCTCACAGACCAGACTGCACCATCACACCAGTACACCCCCTCACAGATCCCACTGCATCATCACACACTGCCCCTCACAGATCTCAGTGCATCATCACACCTGTACACCCCTCACATCCCACTGCATCATCACACCAGTACACCCCCTCACAGATCCCACTGCATCATCACACACTGCCCCTCACAGATCCCACTGCATCATCACACCTGTACACCCCTCACAGATCCCACTGCATCATCACACCAGTACACCCTCACAGATCCTACTGCATCATCACACACTGCCCCTCACAGATCCCACTGCATCATCACACCAGTACACCCCCTCACAGATCCCACTGCATCATCACACCAGTACACCCCCTCACAGATCCCACTGCATCATCACACCAGTACACCCCCTCACAGATCCCACTGCATCATCACACCAGTACACCCCCTCACAGGTCCCACTGCATCATCACACCAGTACACTCCCTCACAGATCACACTGCACCATCACACCTGTACACCCCCTCACAGATCCCACTGCATCATCACACACTGCCCCTCACAGATCCCACTGCATCATCACACCTGTACACCCCTCACAGATCCCACTGCATCATCACACCTGTACACCCCTCACATCCCACTGCATCATCACACCAGTACACCCTCTCACAGATCCTACTGCATCATCACACACTGCCCCTCACAGATCCCACTGCATCATCACACCTGTACACCCCTCACATCCCACTGCATCATCACACCAGTACACCCCCTCACAGATCCCACTGCATCATCACACCAGTACACCCCCTCACAGGTCCCACTGCATCATCACACCAGTACACTCCCTCACAGATCACCCTGCACCATCACAACTGTACACCCCCTCACAGATCCCACTGCATCATCACACCTGTACACCCCTCACATATTCCACTGCATCATCACACCAGTACTCCCCCTCACAGATTCCACTGCATCATCACACCTGTACACCCCTCACATCCCACTGCATCATCACTCCAGTGCACCCCCTCACGGATCCCACTGCATCATCACACCAGTTCTCCCCCTCACAGATTCCACTGCACCATCATTTAGTGTTCACTCTAGGTCCGGCGCGAGGCAGGGCGCCGGAGCTAGAGAGGGCACGTTCGTGCGCGCGCCTTAGGCGCGCACGCGACCGATAAAGGGCGTGGTCATCGAAAAGGGGGCGTGTCTATAAGAGGCATCTCCTTTTCGTCACTCTTGGGGGCGTGCCCGGCACTTACGGACACGCCGGGCAGCCCCCAAGCCCTGCAGACAGGGAGAATAGATGCCGGGCGCATACGCCCAGCGTCTATTCTCCGGCGGTGAACGGGTCACCGCACATTTCTTCACCTGCGGGACACTGCGACCCGCGGGTGAAGACTGTTCCCGCAGGCTGTTAGGGCAGGGAGCTTTTTGCCCTCCTTCTGGAGGGCAGGGAGCTTTTTGCCTTCGAGAAAGAGGGCATGGCGCCGCGCCCCACTAAAACAGCCTAGCGGGAACGCTAATCATTCCTGTACACCCCTCACAGATCCCACTGTATCATCACACCTGTACACCCCCTCACAGATCGCACTACATCATCACACCTGTACACCCCCTCACAGATCCCACTGCACAATCACACCTGTACACCCCTCACAGATTCCACTGCATCATCACACCAGTACACCCCTCACAGACCACACTGCACCGTCACACCAGTACTCCCCCTCACAGATCACACTGCACCATCACACCAGTACACCCCCTCACAGATCCCACTGCATCATCACACACTGCCCCTCACAGATCCCACTGCATCATCACACCTGTACACCCCTCACATCCCACTGCATCATCACACCAGTACACCCCCTCACAGATCACACTGCACCATCACACCAGTACACCCCCTCACAGATCCCACTGCATCATCACACCAGTACACCCCCTCACAGATCCCACTGCGTCATCACACCTGTACACCCCACACATAATCCACTGCATCATCACACTTGTAGACCCTTCACAGATCGAACTGCATCATCACACTAGTACACCCCCTCACAGATCCCACTGCACCATCACACCTGTACACCCCTCACAGAACCCACTGCATTATCACACCTGTACACCCCCTCACAGATCCCACTGCATCATCACACCTGTACACCCCTCACAGATCCCACTGCATCATCACACCAGTACACCCCCTCACAGATCCCACTGCATCATCACACCTGTACACCCCCTCACAGATCCCACTGCATCATCACACGTGTACACCCCTCACAGATCCCACTGCATCATCACACCAGTACACCCCCTCACAGATCCCACTGCATCATCACACCAGTACTCCCCCTCACAGATCCCACTGCATCATCACACCTGTACACCCCCTCACAGATTCCACTGCACCATCATTCCTGTACACCCCTCACAGATCCCACTGTATCATCACACCTGTACACCCCCTCACAGATCCCACTGCATCATCATACCTGTACACCCCCTTCACAGATCACACTGCACCATCACACCAGTACTCCCCCTCACAGATCACTCTGCATCATCACACCAGTACACCCTCTCACAGATCACACTGCACTATCACACCAGTACTCCCCCCTCATAGATTCCACTGCATCATCACACATTCCCCCTCACAGATCCCACTGCATCATCACACCTGTACACCCTCACAGATCCCACTGCATCATCACACTAGTAGACCCCACTGCACCATCACACCTGTACACCCCTCACAGATCCCACTGCATCATCACACCAGTACACCCCTCACATCCCACTGCATCATCACACCAGTACACCCCCTCACAGATCCCACTGCATCATCACACTTGTACACCCCTCACAGATCCCACTGCATCGTCACACTAGTACACCCTCTCAGAGATCCCACTGCACCATCACACCTGTACACCCCTCACAGATCCCACTGCATTATCACACCTGTACACCCCCTCACAGATCCCACTGCATCATCACACCTGTACACCCTCACAGATCCCACTGCATCATCACACTAGTAGACCCCACTGCACCATCACACCTGTACACCCCTCACAGATCCCACTGCATCATCACACCAGTACACCCCTCACATCCCACTGCATCATCACACCAGTACACCCCCTCACAGATCCCACTGCATCATCACACTTGTACACCCCTCACAGATCCCACTGCATCGTCACACTAGTACACCCTCTCAGAGATCCCACTGCACCATCACACCTGTACACCGCTCACAGATCCCACTGCATCATCACACCAGTACACCCCCCTCACACTGCACCATCATACCACTACCCCCCACAAATCACACTGTCTGCTCTTACACTACACCATCACACCCCCTCACAGATCCCACACTGCACCATCACACCACTACCCCCACAAATCCCACTGCCTCCCGTCACACTGCACCATCACACTTTCTCCCTCACAGATCACACTGTGCCTGCCTGCCCGCACACTTGTTTTCCTTTAATAAGGTCACGTCTCCTCTCCTGCCAGCGTCGCCCTCTCTTCCTCACAGTGGTGCACAGTGCAACATCTGCACAGGTTGGAAGCGGGCTGCAGACGGGACAGTCAGTGGTGACTGACTGCTCCGCAAAGGCTTTTGGGAGGAGCTGCTGCGGGTGGGCACGCGCGGCAGCTACCCCGTCGGCCATGTTTTTGGGAATGCAGTAACACGGCAGAGGATGAATGGAGGGCTTCCCTACTGACTGGGCCGCATAATATAAATATTTGGGCCCACATTGTCGGGCCGCATAAAAGTTTAATTTGGGCCGCATGTTTGACATGCCTGATGTACACTCATAAAGGAGCCTTGATTTTGTTTATTTTATTTCTAATAGTGCACAAGAGGCAAATGCAAATCAGTGTAGAATCTGGTTAAAATTGTATTTACGTTAGGCTGTAAATACTATAGTTTCCACTATTGTGTATGGATTTGCCTGATGCTCAATCTTTTTTCTGTTTCCATTTGTAGACACCGTGGAGATATTTCAAGACACTTTTGCTTCCCGTAGTTTTCTTTGTATTTTTCACCATATGTGTTCGGGTAAGTGGGTGAATTAAAGGCATACAAAGGTCATATATTTTAATTCAGAAAAGCAAAACTATAAGAAGTAAAAGGTACGACTAATACATATTGAACTATTATCTATGGTGATGGAAGTCACTATGCTATAAGCGCCCTCTTGGTGTTTTGGTTTGTTTTTGTTTGTTTTTAGTCTAGAGTGGCAGTGACCTACCAAGAGGAGCAGCTTGCATGCCATAATGGACCAATTTTTGACAACACAGAAGATTTGTATATAGCACCTTTTGTGCAAAACGTTTAAAAAACCTTTAAAAAATATGTATGTGGATGGCCTCATACCAAAATTAGTCATTATGTGGCTTATCTGTGCATCTATACAAGATCAATTCTGGGACCCCTAGGAAAACCCCAAACATTAGAAATGGAGGAGAGCCCAAGACATTTACACAAGTATTTTTATTGCCCACAGATAAGCTACATAATTTTGTGACAAAGTCATCCACAGAAAGAAAAAAAAAATTATATATATGTAACAAAACAACAAAGCATGTCAGTGAGCTAGTACAAAATAATCAATCAAGTAAAGCAGGATACCACAGTCCTGAAATGATTTCACAAAGACACATTCAACTGTGTCTTTTTGGTCTCAATTGAAACTTTAACAGTGCACAGGCTAGCAGCTACAGCAAATCAGCCGGCGTCTTCCCCTCACACAGACCCAGATCCGAATGGGTAAAAATCTGAAATATTAGAGCACAAAAAGGGGGCGCCACATCGTGCATCAAATATAAACAAAGAATTTATTACATAAAAGACAGAAACTCCAGGTCAGCGTGCTTCCCAAAGTAGGTGGTCTAGAACCACCGCCAGCATAAATAATGATGTAAATAACAATAAGGCTGCTGTTTCACCCAAACGTCTCCAGGATCTAATCCGGCCAATCAAGCAGTCGAACAGTAACAGAGGGTCACGCCAGGCCACGCCCCAACATGTTTAGTCATTAGACTTTGTCAGGTGGCTGGCGTTGTTCAGAAGAGGGTTTAAATAGCAGTTGTAGCATCTTATACAAATTGAATTACTGCTTGTCACAGATTGCAACAGCGTTCGTTTAAAAAGTAACAAACTTCTACAGCGCATATGTTCACAACAATACATAATTACAAATATACAATGAAAAATATAATAAATATTATATATATATATATATATATATATATATATATATATATATATAATATAGCCACTCTGTTATAAGCACAACTTGTCCCAGTGGTTGGAAATGATATATGAAGCAAACTTGATGGTACTCAGGAATCATCCAAGAAGTAAATACTGATAATGCATTTGTTGTTCAACGTTTCAGAGACCAAAACTCCTTTATTAAGACCTTGCTAAAGTAGTTTGGTCTCTGAAACATTGACCACCAACTGCTGGTTATTGTGAAGCTTCGATGTGTCAGATCGTGCGGTTGGACTGCCGTAGTCGTCTTAGTTTGGTCACAGCGAGTGCAAGATCTTCGTACGTTTCGTCATGGCAGATGAGGAAGACGTGCCTGTGAGATTACGTCACAGATCTGTGATTGAATTTTGTGTTTAACTTGGAAGAAGCTGAAATGAAACTCATGAAATGTTACAGCAAGCATACGGTGAAGAAACAATTAGCCGTGCTGCAGTATTTCATTGGTGGAAGCACTTCAGAGAGGGTAATACGTGAGTAACTGACGAAGCGCGTTCTGGGAGACTGTGCACCGCGGATACAGATATCAACATTGCTACAGCTGCGGAGATGTTGCAAAATGACAGAAGGTTAACGTTACGCAACTTTCGACTTCACATGGTATCTCATTCGAATGGGTTCAGCATATTGCGACAAAGGAACTGAAAATGCACCGCGTGTGTGCAAGGTGAGTACCCAGGAATCTCACAGAAAAGCTGATGCGACAACGAGTTGAATTGTGCAAGAACATGTAGATGGTGTGGAATGACCGTGAAGTGGTGGCCAGCTTAGCAAATTATTGCAATATTTTGGAACCAACATTCCCTTGTTAAGCATGTGAGTGCCGAGTTTGTATATGTATATATATAATATAGCACCACAAGGGTTCCGCAGCACCTTACAAAAGTACATAAACAAATGAGCACACAAGAAATACAGTTGTTAACAGTACAATCTATGCGGTACAAATAAATGATTTATAAACACTGCTGCATAACACTTAAATAAGTAGCATGTTGTCAGCAACCAAGTGTGAGGTGCTGTTGTAAATTAAAGTATAAGGTATGGTGCATACACACGATCAGATTTTTTCTTCAGATATGGACGATAACGATTTAAAAATCGTTCAGTCGTTCATATCTGAAGGAAAATCGTTCATATCTGACATGCCTGAACGATGGACGATCAACGATGCGCGTTCCCGTTTGTCAGATAACGATATCTGACATCTGATGGGTTTGCAGTCAGACTTGGACGATTCCATTCATTTTAATGCAGTCAAAAATCGTTCAAATCGTTCAAAACTTTGGTAAAATCGTTCAAATCGTTCAGTCGTTCATCTGACAAATTTGACAAGTCTGACAAATCTGACCTTGTGTACGCTCCATACGGAAGGGAAGCACATGAGGGACGAGGGCCCTGCTCATGAGAGCTTACATTCTAAAGGAGAGGGGACAGACAAACAGGGGTGACACAGATGGGCTGAATTGTGAGGAAAGAACATGGAGTAGTGGGTTAGGATGAGCACTGGAAAGCTTTGAGGAAGAAAGGGGTCTTGAGAGCCCATTTGAAGATTAGGAGCCAAGCAGCAAAGTTATCAGAGAATTTTGAGCTAAGTCCAGGAGGACGGAGAAAGGCAGCTACTGTACTCGAAGTTTGAAAAGGCGAATATCATGAGCACTGAATGGAAATAATTGGAGAGTTTAGAAGGTAAGAGTTGGTGGGAGTGACCAGATGATAGAAGTACCCCAAGACACTGGCAACCTCCAGGCCAGGGAATGTGAAAGAATGTGAGGCCCCCAAAGGAGATAGCTGCAGGAGAAGTGGTGTCAGATGGGTAAATCCATGAATTGGTGATGGCTGGGAGATTCAAGGAGTTGGAGATGAATCTGTCATGGATGGGGGACCAGTTTATTATAGACAGAACTGGCTTTCCAGAGGAGACACGAGAGAAGGACAGAGTTGGGAGGAGGGAGAAGGAGATTGTTAGGGTTGCTGTAGTGTGGGGTTGAGATTGATTTAGTGCAGGGGGGTAAAGACAGTGTGGGTATGTGGTGGGCTTCTGAATGAGGAAGGGTGACAGCAGGTGGTGGGCAAGGTGGAGGTTTAGAACCTGATTTAGAGCCGGTCGCTAAGGCGCGATCGCTTGCAGCTGCTTCGAGCGAGAAAATGCGAAACGAGCGATCGCTCACAACGCAAGCGTGTAAACACCCATCACAATGAAAACACACCTACAGGACCACGTAATAAAACGAGCGACGACTACACTCGTAGTAGCCGTCACCCTACGCGGCCATCGTGTTTACTTGGCAGAGTCATGTTTTCTCATCAGAGCTTTCGATGTACCCTTTAATTGCTTATGAGGCGATTTACAATCAGTGTAAAACCGCATCTTTTTTTTTTTTATATATTTTCAGAGGCCGGAGTTTGCAAATTTGACTTCCCCCAAACTTGTATGTCTAATTATATTCTCTCTCTCTAACTCTCTCTCTCTTGTGGAAATAGCCATCACATTAGTGTTAAACTCAGGGCATGCTATCAAGGTTTAAAGCTCACAGCAACTTTGCTTTTTAAACGTGAGACTGTTACCAAGCACCTGTTACAAAGCACCATTTCTATTTAAACAATGTGGTCACATACCATGTTGCACCCCAAATCTAGGAGTGGTGAGTGCCGTGGATTAGTGCATATATATATATATATATATATATATATATATATAGATCTAAACACATATTTTTAAAGATATCTCTCTCTCTCTATTACATTTAAATATACATATATATGCAAAGATTGAATGAGATCGACTTTATTATTATTATTTAACTAATAGAATATTTGACCTTTTAATAAAAGCACAACACATTTTTTGTTTACATTTTTATGTTTTTTTTTATTTATAGTGCATTTTGTGTGCGGGTAACGGCCTCCAGTATTAGTTGCACAGCTGTGCCAATTATAGCCACCTCCCTCCTCAGAACATTCCAGAGTGGCTCCTCTTGTTCAACTGAAATATAAATGTAAAGCAAATTAATTTATTTAGTATTTGATATTAAATCTCAACAGTTTGACATAAAACCCACCCACCATAGCCATGACTATTTTGTGTGTATCCCTTCGCCGGATAATATTGCACAGTGTTGCACATTGGCTACTGAGGTTAATGCTGCTTTCACATGGCATTATTTGCAGGTTCCTAAATTTGATATACATTGCATTATGACACTTGGGACATATGTACCTTCATTTCCTTGGGCCGGCAATTCTTGGGTGGAAGCAGCCCAATTTAAACTTCCTGAGGAGTGGTGGGGGGAGGCAGCTTCAGGGATGGGTGATGAGGAGTGGGGGGTGAGGCAGCTTCAGGGTTGAGTGGGGAGGATGGTAGGGGGAGGCAGCTTCAGGGATGGTTGTTGAGGAGTGTGGGGGGAGGCTGCTTCAGGGGTGGATGGGGAGGATGGTTGGGTGGATGCAGATTGTGGGGTGGATGGTTGGGGGGATGCAGATTGTGGGGAGGATGGTTGGGGGGAGGCGGCTTCAGGGGTGGGTGGGGATTCCCCATGTCGTGCCCTTTGTCTTTGTCGTCGTAATCCTAAGAGAGATTTTGTAAAAAGGGGAAAAAAAAAAAATTAAAACTTGGCAGGACTCAGTATACATTTAAGAATGTTGTAGAAAGATAACTGTCTAACAGTGTTTTTGGTTAACCCCATCTAAATCCTGACTCAGGATGTGCAGAATTAAACATGATTTTTGAGACATGATATCCATATCTCCCTGGTTTAGCAGAGCAAAGGCATGAGCAAGGTCAAAATTTTTAAAAAGTCAGATGATTACACACAAACACCTGTGTCACCCTTGTTACAATAATGCAGAGACACTGAAAACTAGCCTGACACTAAAATTGTCAGCCATCTTCTACGTTTAAACTGATCTGGCATAAACCATGATGATTAACAAATACACAAACACACACACCTAATGTCTACAACAGTTTAGCTAATGTTTAAATCACAGTATTGCATTTAGGACTTTAAACTTGTTTGCAGCCATTTAAAAAAAAAAAAAGAAAATGACTGCAGACCTTAATATGAAATAAACAAAAAGCCTATTAAAAACATTAAATCAAATATAAACACACACACACAGAAAGGCATACACAACACAAAGCATACACCACGCAATGCATAAACAACGCATTACTTACTTTGGCGGTTTCCCGCACGCAATTGATCCAGGAGGCTGGGGTCCGCCTCCGGAGATCAGACCACCTCCTTTCCAGCTGAACCACCGTCCTGCGGAAGCCCTTTCGTCGCAGCCTCCTCCTCACCTCCGCGTATGCCCGCATTTTGATGCGGTTCGGCACATGCGGGCCTACGGGCCCCAGACGATGGTCCATCATCTCCGTTAGGACGCGTAGCTCACGCCTGCAAAAGCTGGAGGATCTCATGATGGCAATGACAATTATTGCAGTGTGCAAACTTTATATCAACTATGGTGCAGTCTGATTGGTTGGCGGATAAACACAGGACATTTATTGATTTAATACATCTAAATCATCACAACACCTATCACACAGCATGTCACTCACCTCATCCCACAGCTAGCATATGCCTGTGCGTCCAGTAGTACACTCCGCAACTCCTTGTGAAAGTGACTTGAATTTAGAGGGCCGGTTTTAAAGGATGTGTTGGTCGCTTGTGCATTGCGTAACGCACTGCGTGGGAGTGGCGCACAGTAGCAGCCGCATATGCATATTGCTGTAAATAGCAACGCCTCGATTTGTGCAATTTGCAGTCATGGATTCTGAGGAGGCCATTGTAGAGGACTGCATGATTGACATACATGATTTTCTGGAGAAATTTGGTTTGGGTATAGCATCAGAAATTTAAATTGTGGACACACTTACAGATGTGGGTGAGGAAAGTGTGCCTGATCCCACACCAGATGATTTTTCTCCAGCGCCTACAAACACATCACCTCCAAATGTGGCTGGGCCATCACATGGCACGATACAAGGTCAAGATATTCCTTGTGGGGTTACGGATACCCTCATCCAAGTGGCACTAACCAGATTCACTTTTGGACATAACATTCCTGTGCGACAACGGAAAAAAATATGCGTGAAATTTTCCAAGATCATCAATCGGAAGCACTCCACTCATTTGGATGCTTATTTTGTGCGCAAAAAGTAAGTTGTTTATATAATTAACGATCTTTGTTAAACTGTCTACAAATGTGTTTTTTTTACATGTTTAAAACAAACAAAGCTCTTTTTGCGTATCAAGCACCTTAACGGGCCAGGGGGTTCTTTCCCTGGCAGCTTGGCTTTGACCCAAAGGCAACATCCAATTTTGGGGGCCTTAGATTGGAGGTTAGTGTTGGAGGCCAAAATAGACCATCAGGAGCCTCCACAAAATGATGAGTCTGGTAATTATTTGCATACACCTGTCTTTAGATCTGTCTATTTTTGTTTTATGCAAAAAAAATTTTATTTCTTCCATTTTATAGGACCTGGCATGGCTGAAAGCCTGCAGAAGGATGGGGTGACGGCACAGCCTCCATCAATTGTGCCTCCCCCATCCTCCACTGGCACCCTTGCCCAAGTCTTGGATGGACTAAGGGTGGCAATGTTAAGGCAAACAGCTGCCATTGAGGCAGTCCTGGTCAGCATGTTGGAGCAAAACTCCTTTCTAAGGTCCATAAGCCAAGATGTCAGGGAGATGAAAGAACATCTGACTGGCCCAATAGAAGGTGAAGTGGACCAGTGCCCTGCTTTGGCTGGACTGAGCTCCCAGCAGGGTCCACCCGGATCCGTAAAATCAGCTTTCCGGAGTCTGCTGCAAAGAAGAAAAAAAAAAGATTGATGATCTTGGATTTATTTCACCCAGAACATTCAGAATATTTATGTCCAAAAATTTTATCTGGTTAGTGCCCCTTGATGCCCCACAAGGAATATATTTCATTGTATCATGCCATATGATGGGCCACCCACATTTTGAGGGGATGTGTTTGTAGGAGGTGGAGGAGGCACATCTGGTGGTGGCACAGCCACACTTTCCACACCCACATCTGTAATCGTGTCCACATATTCATTTTCTGATGGTATTCCGAAACCAGTTATAAATTTATTATTTTTTGGTGAAAAAAATCATATTTTCAATTAGGGATGTGCAGGCTCGGATTAGTTCGAATTTGCACGCCGAGTTCAGATTTTTCTCTCCAAAAATTGGGTCTCAGAAAGAGGCAAAACATCATCTTTCATGGACAAACATCATCTTCCATGGACTTTTGTCAAGGAATGATGATGTTTGTCCATGAAAGATGATGTTTTGCCTCTTTCTGAGACCCGATTTTTGGAGGGAAAAATCCGAATTCTGTGTGCAAATTCGAACCTATCTGAGCCTGCACATCCCTATTTTCAGTAACGATTGACAAAAAAAATGTTATGTCAAAAATGTTGGTTTGATAAAATAAAAAAACTAAATTTAAAAAAAAAAAAAACCTCAGTAATTTTTCCTAATAAAATTATTTTTTAACCTTCTACCAAAAACAAAAACCTACTATGGAGCAACAAATCCGGCCCTGACCTTTCAAAGTATTGCTAATAAGGCATGTATTTACTCTGGAATGGCATACTGGGATGTGCAGTTCCACACCAGGTTGAAAGGAGTTCAATTTTAATAATAATAATAAAAAAAAAATATTACACTTCAAATACACCAAAAAAACAAAAACCTGTATTTGTGATAAAAAAAAAAAATAGGGACAATTGTTTGGGAAGTAAAAGTTTTTTGGGATTGGTATCTTTCTAAATATCAAAATCACAAAGAGTAACCAAACCCCCCCCCCACAAAAAAAAATGCTAATTAACGCATCCAATTTGCAAATATACAATTCAATGAGTAACACCTGCTCCTCTATTATTTGACTGCATACATCAGCAGCTGAAAGAACCATCGCCTGCTCACGCAGTGCTTGTGGTAGACCCTGCCTCCCGCAAGCACTGCGAGTACTTCCATCGAAATAGATGCGAACTGATGTGTACAATGACGCTGACTTTTAATTATGATGCCCTTAAAACTCCGTTTTGATGGTCAGACACGCCTGCGTTCACTCCACCACTCCCCTGCTCATAAGCACCTTCCCCTGTTACCACCCACAAGCAGCACTATGTCATTCAAAGTAGCGGAACTCTGTGATTTCCCATCGCTGAGACTGGCTTGCGCACTGCGAATTATACGCATGCGCACTGAGCAACAATCGCCCGGCAGAGAACGATTGCGCCTTAGCGACTGGCTCTGAATCAGGTCCTTAGTGTGGTGTGGGTTGAGAAGAAGTGTAGTAACTTGGAGAAAAGGAAGAGAGCAGTGCTTAGGAGTTATGGGAGATGCGGTGGAGAGTACTAGAAGGGATAAGGAGAGAGAGAGGAGACTATGGAGGGAGGAAAGAGATGGAAACTTGTGGTAGAGGAAATAATTATGTAGTTTCTGAGTGATGGAGCAGAAGAAGAAAGAGACAGAGGGCCTGATTCAGCTTGAGTGAGAATTAGCACTTAACTGTTCACCTGGACAAACCATGTTGCAATGCAAGGGTTGTAAATACATACATTTTATGTAGTGTAAATACTGGCTGCTTTTGTATGTAGCCCACAAATACTGCACAGCTTTATTATTACACTGCACTTTAGATGTCAGTTTGGACACCTCCTTTCCAAATTAAATCTCTCTGCACATTTTAAATCTGTCTCACCTGCAGTGCAACATGGTTTCACCAAGATGATCAGTTAAGTACTAAATCTCACTATTTCCAAAGCTGAATCAGGCCCATAGTGTAGGTGAGGGAATTGGGAGAGAAACAGCAGTAGTAGTGGTGAGAGTGAGATACAGGAACAGTAAGTTAAGATGTCCAAAAAGTCAGATAAAAGGAAGAAGAGTGTTGGTAGATGTAAAGGCACAACTACTATAGTATATAATAAACAAAATTAGCTGTTAAAGTTACAGGACTTTAGATTAAGGATAAAGTATTCTTAAAGATGTAGAGGTGTTAAACAGTGGTAGGTCTGACAGTGGTACAGGAATTATATAAACAGTGTAAAGTCGAAAAACATACATTTAAATATTAAAATGCAGCAAACTAAGTGGTAGTTGCTTGCAATGCTGAAGCAGGGTGTTGGCAAAAGGTGTGTCCAGGTTAGATTGAGAGCTGGTGGCTGAGTTGCTGGGCATCCAGAAGCTCAGAAGATCCTTTTCAATTGTTTCCAAGTTGTAAAGAGTTCTTATTAAATGTTGTCCACCTGTGTTCCTCCTGTTTAACTACTGTCTATCTCTTTAAATTCTGCTGTGTATATAATACTTAAGCTGCATACACACACAACAATTTTGTAAATGAACGATTTTAGTAATATTCCCTTAATGAAAATCGTTGAGTTGGTCATTCTGACTGAACTACAAACGTGAACGCGCATGAACGATAATCGTTCATCATTTTAACTTAGAGAGTGAACGATTTTTGCAACGATTGAACGATAAACAATATCATTAACGATAATCATTCAAAAAATCATGTATGCACCTTTATGGTGCATACACACACAACGATTTAGTAAATGAACGATTTTAGTAAACGATTTTCGTTAATTTTTTCAAGGGAAAAATTAACGAAAATCATTTACTAAAATCGATAATTTACTAAATGAACGTTTTTTTTTAATTACAAACGATTTTTGCATATTCCCTTTACTGAAAATCGTTGAGTTGGTCAGTCTGACTGAACTAAACTTGAACGCGCATGAAGGATAATCGTTCATCGTTTTAACTCAAAAAGTGAATGATTTTTTTCAATGCTTGAATGATAAACTATATCGTTATCGATAATCGTTTAAAAAAATCGTTGTGTGTGTGTATGCACCTTTAGAAATAAAAACCTGTGCAGCCTTGTAACAGGCTTGCAGCCTGTAACCTAATGAGTATATAGTGAAGTATACATGTGTAGTCACTGATTGCACCCCACCCCCCAATAACCTCACCCACGCCAGATGCAGATCATAAAATTCTAATACAAACAAACAGACTCAAAAAAGCATCCCATGTATCTAGGAGTTAATATATAGCCAGAACTTAAGTCACTCTGGTTTTTGCAGATAATAATTGACAATATACCTATAAGATCAGTATATTCAAACAGCACTGGTATTTCTATATCAGATGACTGGTGCCAATATATTACCTATAACATCAGTATATTCAAACAGCACACTATATCAGATGTCTGAATATACTGATCTTATAGGTAATATATTGGCACCAAACAGCACTGGTATTTCTAAATCAGATGACTGGTGCCAATATATTACCTATAAGATCAGTATATTCAAACAGCACTGGTAATTCTATATCAGATGTCTGAATATACTGATCTTATAGGTAATATATTGGCACCAAACAGCACTGGTATTTCTATATCAGATGACTGGTGCTAATATATTACCCATCAGATCAGTATATGCAAAAAGCACTGGTATTTCTATATCAGCTGCCTGGTGCCAATTTATTACCTATAAGATCAGTATATTCAAACAGCACTGATATATTTTACATATATATATAATCTATATATATATATATATATATATAATCTATATATATATATATATATATATATATATAATCTATATATATATATATATATATATATATGTAAAATATAACAAGTGAGACCAGATCCCCTTCATCAAGAAAGGGGAAACCATCCTCTGAAGTCAGCACACCAGACAAGCAGTCAATGAAAAAAAACATGTATTAATGAAATACAGCCAAATTACATCGGGAAAAAAAACACACTTGCATGTCACATCTGCGATGCAGTAGGATTTCAACAATGCCTGGTGACCTAATGCAGAATGCTGGGTGAAGCGCCCGACGGCCGTTTCGGTGGTACAACCACCTTCATCATGAGCACAAGCTGAATCTGATAACCTGGCCTAAAAATAGGAGAAAAGGGCGCCGAATCAGACATATAATTAACACTCTCACCTGGTGCCGGGGAGCCAAGACTCGTTCTGGGCTACACATACCGGGCAAAGACGGCTGTTCATCTAAGACTGCAAAATACAGGTACCGCCCGCAAAACGTCATGCCGCAAAGAAACCAATGACGGCGCGTGATGCGAGGGGTGTGTGTCAAGCACAAAACCTGTGCAGTAGACAGCCAGAGACACGTGACACAACTGCGTCACGTGTCCCAGGGACCCGGAAGACCTGTCCCATAGCGGTTGCCTAGGTAACCGGAATGCACATACTGCTCCGTGCAGAGTGAAAAATAGACGTCTGACAGGCCCCCTTTAATCCAACAATACAGTGACAAAACACTAACAGACATACATATATGAAAAATACACAGACCAAATAATACAGAAAAGCATAATTGCCTTATGAAAAACATCTCACATTGAATTTCCTACTTATAATGAATCCCGAATACCAAGAAGAAGACGACTATAATGTCTACCCAATCTGAACAAAACAACATCAGCAAGGAATTCAACAAAAAAATAAAACACATAATGTTACCGTCCAGTGAAAAAACAGGATTAATAAATCATGTCACCTGACCAAAACAAACATCGAGTCCATTAACTATGCCTAGCAGTCCCCAAACTAATTCGTCCTGTAGGCTCATCACAAAAATACATTAAAGGATAGTTCATCATTGAGACCGAAAGGACGAATCGAATCCAACTGATAGATTAGTTCACATTCCTTTTGCATCAGCTTTTGTAAATATATTTTGACTGGCGATGTCTTTGTTCATCCACTCAACGGCTATAAATATTATTTACATCAGAGGATGAATTGTGAAAGCCGTTATGTCGTGTATGTTATACAATGTTCTTGTCCAATGATTTACGTTGGCAAGACCATCAGGATGTTAAAGGAACGCATTGCCATGCATCGATCATCGATTAAAAAAGCTTTTTCAGCTATCGATGCCAATACGCCACAAGTGGCAAGACATTTCGTTGATAAAGGACACAATATGGGTGACTTTCACTTTATGCCTATACATCAGATCAAACCTCTGAGAAGGGGAGGTGATCGGGGAAAAAAGCTGATGCAAAAGGAATGTGAACTAATCTATCAGTTGGATTCGATTCGTCCTTTCGGTCTCAATGATGAACTATCCTTCAATGTATTTTTGTGATGAGCCTA
Organism: Taudactylus pleione; assembly: GCA_031769625.1. Classification (NCBI taxonomy): domain Eukaryota; kingdom Metazoa; phylum Chordata; class Amphibia; order Anura; family Myobatrachidae; genus Taudactylus; species Taudactylus pleione. Next base: position 641,032 of record JAUIMM010000919.1, on the reverse strand, counting down.
CAGGACGAATTAGTTTGGGGACTGCTAGGCGTAGTTAATGGACTCGATGTTTGTTTTGGTCAGGTGACATGATTTATTAATCCTGTTTTTTCACTGGACGGTAACATTATGTGTTTTTATTTTTTTTGTTGAATTCCTTGCTGATGTTGTTTTGTTCAGATTGGGTAGACATTATAGTCGTCTTCTTCTTGGTATTCGGGATTCATTATAAGTAGGAAATTCAATGTGAGATGTTTTTCATAAGGCAATTATGCTTTTCTGTATTATTTGGTCTGTGTATTTTTCATATATGTATGTCTGTTAGTGTTTTGTCACTGTATTGTTGGATTAAAGGGGGCCTGTCAGACGTCTATTTTTCACTCTGCACGGAGCAGTATGTGCATTCCGGTTACCTAGGCAACCGCTATGGGACAGGTCTTCCGGGTCCCTGGGACACGTGACGCAGTTGTGTCACGTGTCTCTGGCTGTCTACTGCACAGGTTTTGTGCTTGACACACACCCCTCGCATCACGCGCCGTCAATGGTTTCTTTGCGGCATGACGTTTTGCGGGCGGTACCTGTATTTTGCAGTCTTAGATGAACAGCCGTCTTTGCCTGGTATGTGTAGCCCAGAACGAGTCTTGGCTCCCCGGCACCAGGTGAGAGTGTTAATTATATGTCTGATTCGGCGCCCTTTTCTCCTATTTTTAGGCCAGGTTATCAGATTCAGCTTGTGCTCATGATGAAGGTGGTTGTACCACCGAAACGGCCGTCGGGCGCTTCACCCAGCATTCTGCATTAGGTCACCAGGCATTGTTGAAATCCTACTGCATCGCAGATGTGACATGCAAGTGTGTTTTTTTTCCCGATGTAATTTGGCTGTATTTCACTAATACATGTTTTTTTTCATTGACTGCTTGTCTGGTGTGCTGACTTCAGAGGTTGGTTTCCCTTTCTTGATGAAGGGGATCTGGTCTCACTTGTTATATATATTATTAAGGAGTTTAGGCACCCCTTGTTGCTCACTAAAGTGTGTGCAGTTCTTTCCTGGAATTTGATATATATATATATATATCTATCTATATATATATATATATTATGTCTGTCTGGATATATACTGCAAAACAGATGTTCTCAACCTCTTTAGTCCAGGCTCAAGATTTCTACAGGTTTGGGACCATTTGTGCACATTGTATTTTTTAATTTGTGTTCATTATAATCACAATGATGTTTCAAACTTAATTGTTATTAAAACAGAACCACATATAAATGTAATAATTATGAATAATAATTATTGATATTTGTACAGATTTGTTTTGCAAAACTTGATAAACTCCTCCTAAACAAGACCAACAGGTTAGGATTCAGTAATTTAATATATGACAGAAAAGGAAGGTCACACTTGTTTGACTTCTCAGTAATGATGTCTGAGTTAATGACTTTTCAAACCTGATAGGCAAACACTTTAAGCCAGTCTAGCAAAATGTATTCCAATTGAATACTGCTCTGAATAAAAAATGTAAGTTTATAATTATTATTTTAGTTTGCTGTGATTTTAATAACAGTTTACTTGTTGACTAACAATTGTCCTTGTCTTGGACAGCAACTCGCACAATATGAGCCACATAACAAATAAAAAAAAATACCCTGTGTTTGAAATGTACTGAGACAGGGATGAAAACAAGACTTGGGGGTCTATTCAGGGCCGTAACTAGGGTAGTGCGGCCGGTGCCATCGCACAGGGCACCACAGGTCAGGGGGTCGCTGGTTGGGTATGTCAAATTTCTGTTATCATTCTTGCTTGTAGCTTCCTCTTATTTCATCCCCAGCATCTCCTGGCCTCTCCTATCTCTTCCCTGGCCCTTCCCCATGAAACCATGGCCCTTTTTTGGGTGCATCATGTCCCTTTGAAAAATGAGGGGGACGCCAATGCTCTTTCTGGCGCAGGGCACCAAAAAGTCTAGTTACGGCTCTGGGTCTATTTACTAAGCAGTGTTAGAAGACAGAGTGAAAAGTGATAAGGTGCCAGCCAATCAGCTCCCAACTGTCATCTCACAGGCTGTGTTTGAAAAATGACAGTTGGACGCTGATTGGCTGGCACCACTTGAGGTGCATGTCCCACATTGGTGCAAAGTTAACAACTGATTGCTGGTGTTATGTCTTTCACTAAGGGGTAAATTTACGAAGATTTGTGTTGCCCCGAGATAGAAATCTCGGGTGAAATAATCGTTTTTTACCAACACGGGGATTTACTATTGTTAAAATCGTTTTTCTTTTTCATTTAGAGGGGGTGAATTCGGCCGTGTTAATCCCTCAAAATCGGCCTTTTTTTTCAACAGAAATGAATACACCATCGACTGAAATCGGAAGCACTTTTCTTTCACTTCAGCATAACACAGGAATTTACCATTATTCGTTTTGTTCGGCCGTTTATGCATCCAAATCGGGGAGTCAATAGAAGTTTTAAATAGACCACCTCCTGAGCTGCGAGTTTCCCTGAAACATACACAGATCAGTGTGATTTGTGTGTGTTTCAGCATGGAAACTGTGTAAATGGTTCATTTAAAAAAAAAAAATACGTATGGTCCCCCCCCCAAAAGGCATGAATAGCCCCGGGCTGCTCAGCCAGTCCTGGTTCCTAAAAATATGGGGGGGAAACTAGTAGGGTCCCCCCGTATTTCAGGAACCAGCACCTGGCCAGTCCTGGTTTTAAAAATAGGGGGAATTTTTTTTGTAGGGGTCCCCCTATATTTAAAACCAGCACCACTTCAGTCTAAAGCCTGGGCTCTTCCCCGCACCCCTGGGCTGTGGGTATGGGGGTAATAATGATGTAAAAATCTAAGCAGCTAAGGTAAGTCCGCAGGCTCCACTTAACAGGGATTTTTTTTCGGGTCTGTCAAATATTGTTAAGGAGCGTGTTAATGGGTGCAGCGACCATGTTAAAGCATAAGTCCGTGTACTTATCACAGATTCTATGTGTAAACACTCTTTAACACGTTAAGTTATTTGTTAAAAAGGGGCTCGGGTGAAGAAGGGGCTGGAATTGGCTACCACCATTTTTCACCCCCGATAAAGTAACAGAGCTTATTGAATTCGGCCCTAATGAGGTAAAAACATTTAAAATAAATGCTTTCTCTAAAGGCAAAAAGAAAACACAAACTGGTCATAATAATAAAACAAAAAAATTGTGGAATGCAGTTCTAGCTACAAACAAGATTGCGCAGATAGGCTGCATAGTATATAGATTCTAACAAAAGATGTGGAAAGTTTCTACTGACATTGTTTCAGACATCTGGGGGTAAATTTACTAAAGTGAATTTTTAGAAGAGATGTTGCCCATAGTAACCAATCAGATTCTACTTAACATTTAACTAACACCTTCTATAAGATAATAGTTAGAATCTAGTTGCTAGGGGCAACATCTCTTCTAAAACTCACTTCTAAAAACTCTCTCTTTAGCAAATTTACCCCCCTGGACTGTGAATTGTCCTATATAAATAGACCTCATAGGCTTGAACAAAATTACCAACATATTACCAGTCTCTTGACTATATTCTAGTGGTGAGAATGGCTCTTTACGGGATGTAGGTATGATCCTAGTAGTCAGGATGACGGCGCTCAGGATACCGACACCAGTCCAGAATTCCTGCGCCAGCATCCTGACCGTAAGTATTGGGGTTAGGGGGAGGATTGGGATTTGGTACTAGGTGGAGGGATAGTGTTAGGCCTGCTGGGGGGGAGGGTCAGGTTTAAGCTGCAGGGGGGAAGGTTAGGTTTAGGCCATGGGAGGGAGGGGTAGGGTTTGCCTACTTAGGGTTCTTGCTAGACTGCGGGCAGGGCAGGGCATTGAGGGTGCCCCAAGCTCTCCCCTCATGGTGAATAGATGCGCACTGCTTTTTTTCACCCGGCGGTGATCGTTCACCACAACTTTTCCTACCTGCGGGACACTGCGGCTGGGGAATGCTCAGGGCAGGCTGTTTTAGCTGACATCTCTAAAAGGACAGGACGCATTTTGCCCCTTTTAAATCTGGTAGGGCCCGGCACCATGCTAAAACAGCCTAGCGGGAACACTACTACTTACCAGTAGGTGTCGGATTTGTAAACCAGTCGGAATGCCGGCATCGGGATCCTGAGCGCCAAGATCCCCTACCCAACCCCGCTGTACATAAGTCCACAAGATGCATATTTAGAATGTTTTAGGCAGTTTGTGGCCAGAATCCCATAAATTAGTGCAGGACTTGCAAATTTATGTTTTTTCTCCACCTCTGAAGAAAGCTAGGAAAATAGTAGAAATGTTTGTTGCCAACCAATTAGAAATCTGACTTTCAAACTGTAACATCTATTACACATTTTATTGAAGTTTAAGGTTTAGGGGAACCTTGGCTGGTTCATCTGAGATTTTTATGGAACACATTTTTTGTGATGTAACCTCTCCTGCAATATACCTAATCCACATGCAAATGTACCTGTTTCTTGATGGAACTCATGAAATGTCTTAATAAATTATCCTGTTTGTTCTGGCCTCCTAAGTCAATCAAAACGTTTTTTTAAAAAAACAAAAAACATAAAGTTCAAAGCATTAAAATATATTTTGTATTTTTGTTTTCTTTCTGAAAATTAAATTTTCTTTTCATTATTTTGCAAGCAGTATATTTTTTGCAATTATTTTTTGGCCTCTAACAATGGAACCAAAAATATGATTTGCTAAATCACTGTTTGTTTGTTTTTTTTATTCAGGTTCTTATAGACAGTCGTCTTTTCAGTAGATGGATAAACACCAGACAACAAGAAAGCGAAAGGTATTCTTCTTTTTTAAAGCGTAATGATAACCATTTTAATGAGTCCTTTTCATAAGCAAGGAACATTGTATGCTTCAACAACAAATTGCCATTTAATTGTATTTCACTGATGTTTTCATATTTACACTTGCACATTGCAGTGGAGTCTTAAAAATCAATTACCCACATCATCGTGTATGACTTTAAGGGGTGGGTAATTGTACCTTTTTTTAATAACATTCTTAAAATGATCATTAGCAAAGAGCTGCTGAGCCCCGAAATGTGATATTCATCACCTGGCAGTCCTTGAAAGTGGCAAGCGTGACGAAAGCCATGCCATCATGGTGCTAAATTTGATATTGCACAAGATAATGACTTCACTTCCTCTCAGGCTTCACTGTCTACACAATTTCAAGTTTATAATACATTACTGTTCTGTCCTGGACAAACGTGTTAATATAATAAAAAAAACAAAAAACATTTTCACTATAACAGAAGGTCAATATGCAGCTAAGCACTTTTTTAAAAAGTCACACAATAACATATAGGCATAAAATCATATAGAGCAAAAAAAATAGCAAAATAAACATAAGAATAAGATATTTCTCACTAATAGGTAAAACTAGACATGTTTCACGGCTAATAACCACTTCCTCAAGCAGTAGAGGAGTGAAATAGGGTAGTAATTAAGGATCTGGTCACAAGGTCCAGGTACTAATTGGAGAAATGAGACTAGAGTGAATGATCACAGAATTTATTAAATGGAAACCGTTTTAAAATAGGAAGGAAAAGAACATACTAGAGTTGGATCCTTAGTATATTACATAATCTACAGGATGTAAAGCAATAGTGTAGCTAAGAAAAAGAGTAAGTATATGTAATTTTGAGTAAACTAGTAGTGGGGGGGGGAACCAGGACAGTGTCATTGCCATAGTGATGCAGGCGTGAGTGCAACAGGAGGGTGTGCAGCATGTGAGGGAACCGTATTGGCTCAAGAAAAGTAATCATGGGAATGGGGATTAGAGGACTATTCTTAATGATAGTAGGGAAAGTAAAAGTGCTAAGGAAACCTGAATCCACCTGCAAAGATAACTTTTAAAAATGACAGCAGATAACAGAGTTTAGAAACCCCCATAACATAGTGTAATTGAATTAGCAACTAAAGGAAAAACCAAGTAGGATAACATTCATGTGGATTCACACCATAGGCATGACCAAATAAAATACAAACCGTAAAATGCATCATCATATAAAACAATACATCATGTTATGAAAAAGAAAACAAAAATATAAAAATAATCAACAAATACAAAATATAAATATATCAACATTGATAATGTTGAAAGTGAGATAAACCAAATAGAATGGTATAGAAATATTGTGGTAATAATAATAATAAAAAAATATGAACATGGAGATACAATAAAAAAAATCAAAATAAAATGAAATAAAAAAAAAAACAGGCCAGTGTTAATGTTTAGGCCATTCTGTGATAGTGTCTGGTAAATCCAGAAGGTCTCTCCTCTGGACAATTTGATCTGCCTATCACCACCCCTAGGGCTTTTACCTACACTCTCTATGCCAATGAATCTCAGACCAAAAGGGTTACTTTGCTGTTTTTCAAATAAGTGTTTTGATACACTATGTGCACAGTATGTGTTAACCTATAAATATTTTCAGTGGCCTTGAAGTGTTTTCCCACATTCTGAAGGCCACATGGACATTCCAAAAGATAAATTATGAAGTCGTTGACACAAGTGATGTTTTATTTTAACATGTATTTCTTTTGGTCAATGTAGGACTTGAATGTGTTATGCTGGCCATACACGGGACGATTTTTGACACGATTTGGGCATTTTCTACAGTTTTGTCAGACCAATTGTTTGCAAATAGTTGTATTTTGAGTCTTCTGCGACCCCGATACGTGTCCCTGCCGTCGTCTAGTTGGATCGCAGATCAGATTGTTTTGCAGAGAGATCTCAACTGATCGTGTACGATGTGATACAATTCTATGCATCTTATCCTATGATCTTAATGATCAATCGTACACCATTTGACCACATCTTATGAAGAATTTCAAGGGAAATCGTACAACTGATCTTAACAAATTTGAATCTCACCGCGTATGGGGGGCCTTTACTTTAGATCCCTGATTAGGACATTTTACATGACACACAAGGGAAAAAAACCTTTGAATTTTTGTGTTCAGCCAAGACTCTTGTTAAGTTATTTCTGGTTAAGGGAGAGTGTAGACCAGGCTTTTCTTGAGATTGAGCATTCTTTTGAAGATTACATATGGTTTCTGTGGTAGAATTGGTCATAGGATAGGCTCTTGCATTAACACATGCCAGTGTTAATGCAAGGGACAGTGTAGACCAGGGTTTTTTTTTAAATTGAGTGCTCTTTTCAAAATTACAGATGGTTTCTGTGGTAGAATTGGTCCTAGAATGGGTTCTTGCATTAACACATGCCAGTGTTTCTTCAGGAATGTCTTTATTTGTTATGATTGATCACGGAAATCTGTGATAAAAGGCAAAAAGGAATCAGAGTGAGCTTGGGTTACTAAGAAATCCTCTTGTTTCACATTTTTATAATTGACCTTGCAATCTTCCAGGATGAAATCTTTATGTGAGGCAATCAGCTTGTGTTTTATTGACTGGAGCAGTTTTTCCTCAAGCGTCAGAATTGTCCCTTAGTTATGTTGTGAATCCAATTTGGATTATGACAACTTGATATAAGTACATAATTATTAGTCTACTTTTTTTATAATGTGTATTAAGTTCATTTTCATAATGTAGATCTCCAAATCTAAAAGGCGATGGTTTCTCAGCTAAAACATGTTTCAGGAGACGGAGCTTGGCAGCCATACTGGCAGGACATGGTGTGGAGAGGCTCCTGTGCCCACTTCGCCTACACACTCTCTTCTGGATCTGGCTCTCCACCAGCCAGTTACTCACGACATCTAGAGACCTCAGGCAGCCTGGGAACCTGACTAGAGAAGTCCACAGCCACTCCTGCTGCTGCATCAGCTTGATGCCTGCAACGCCGGTGAAGCCACAGCCTCGTTTTCTAACACCAGAACCCACGAGTGCTGGACCCTCTACTCTCTCCTCACCCACTCCAGCCTGCTTGTGGCTATGGGAACCGGGCACCGCTCTGCTCTGGAAAGAGGCTGCTGACGCCTCCACCTTTCTCCATCTATGCTCGTCCTCCGTGGTGTCCTCCACCAACCTGCGGCCATTGCATACGGAGATCACCACTGCTGTAGATAGGTCACTGCCTCCGTCGGCCATCTCCTTTCCTTGGCTCCCTGCCATCTCCTTTCCTTCTCGGCTCCCTGTTGGGACTTGTGCTGAGCACAGATCTCTCGCTTATCACCAGGTAGTGGCCTGCCTATTTCCTGCGCTGTAACTGAGACCTCTTGCTCCCTGCTATGCCAGTACAGTTGCACATGGCAAAACAGAGAGGAAAGACGCAGTTTGTTCCCTGGTGCCTGAGATCTCTGGAGTTGGCCAGCCCCTCTTGCTGCTCTATCTCTTGCTCCCCTGACAAGTTGGCCATTGCTGAGACTGTGCTTCTTGTGTAGCCCATGCCTAAACAACACTCCTCTAACTCTGGCTGTACCTGCCTTTATTAGTGGGGCTTTCTGTAAGCTACAATATAGCAAGTTTCTGAGTCAGTGGTCCCTAATCACTTGAAACCATTACATGACTTCTGGTTGCCTGATACCTAAGATTCTATAGAGACTCTGTGATGTGTCTGAGCTGCTGCTTGATACGGTTTACATTAATATCGATCAGTGCCTTAACTACTCTATCTGTTCTGTGAAAGACCTTTCTACAAGCTACTGACATCTGCAGAACACTGTATCCTGCTCTCTGGTGCAGCTGGCTTAAATTACTCCTATTTTATGTACAAAATGCTGATACCACCAAGGTGACTACGTAGCTAACCACCCCCCTTATCATGTTTTAGTGAACTCATAATGGGAGATGTCTGTTGGCTGGACCTAATTAACGCTGTGACTCATTCTGCTTCTATTTTTCTTGACTCAACCTTGAACTCATATCCTTCTTTTGCCCTGTGGAGTCAGATCTAAGATACACTATGGTGCCTAAAAAATATGTCAAAGATAAAAGACTCGGCTGTGACCCCATACGTGTGACAGTTTTTCAAATCGTCTGAGCTTTCCACGACGTCTTCTGAATGTCATAGTCCAGGCAGGGGCTCTAATCCCTCTACTGAGCTCCAAACCGAATATGGAGAAATACTCCAACACCTTAAATCACTACCTACAAAAGAGAATCTTCTTGACATGGAACGGAAACTTCTCGTCACATCTACAATTGAAGCTTTACAAGCAGATGTTACCCACATCGCTGCTCGCCTCACGACGTTGGAGGGAAAAGAAAAAGCAACAGATGATATGATTGGTCAGCTGATTTCCTACTGATTAACTTCCGTCGCGATGACCTAGACAACAGGGGTTGTCGTAACAATTTAAGGATCCGTGGCATCCCTGAGGATATCCCCCGTACCTGCATTGTTGATGCTCTCACTGCTACCTTCAATGAAATCTTGTACAATGATCCAGATACACAAGTCATCTTTGATAGAGCTCATAGGGCACTGCGACCTCATGGCACACAGCCAAACTCGCCCGTGACATCATATGTTGACTCCACTATTTTACAGTTAAAGATCTGATTCTTCATAGGTCTAGATTTTTGGACTCCATTGAGTTTCAAGGGCACAAAATACAAATTTTCCAAGACTTGTCCTGGCATACGCTCCAACAGAGAAGGCTTCTGAAGCCTATCCTTGACAAACAGCAATGAAAAATGCCAAATACCTGTGGGGCTTTCTGGTATCCATAGAAGTTTTCCATAATAGCAAGCAACTTACCCTCCAGTGCCCTTCAGACCTAGATACCTTTTGTGAGGCCTTTGACACCCCCAAAACTTCCATGCCAGGTTGGACCCAAACCAATGCTCCACCTCCAGGACCACGAAGTGGCGTACAGTCGAAATAACCCCCAAAGCCTCCAACAATGCAGCGGAAACCTGATACCTCTCTCTACCTGTTTAGGACATATCCTATTTGTGATGGGTGACCCCACTCACTATACTTGTAACTTGGACAATTGATTTCCTGTCCTTGTCTTGAATTTGGTGAGACTCTTTTTTTTTTTTATCACTTAATGTTTTCACTGGTATTGTGTGCTACTTTGACCCACAGACTATTGTTGATATTTTCCTACAGGACCCTTGATCTCACATTTTCTCCATAAACTTGGACCTATTCAATACCTCCAGTCGGTTATTTATTTCAAGTTTATTTCAAACACAGCTATTGTTTGTATTGCTTACTAAAATTTCCTCCTTAAGAAGTCTTGGCTCTTGCCATCTACCTCCCAGTTGAAGTTTCACCAGCCACACATGTTAATCCTGGCAGTGGGAAAGCTTATCCACCCACTTCAGACAGGGCAGCTATTTCATGGGAATCTAGGATTCCCTTTTTTTGTTTAAATTGTAAAGTACTTATCTTCATGATTTCCTTTTTGTACTTTGTTTTCTTCCTTCTGTCTCTTTTTTCCCTTTTCCATGTGTTACTTTGCTTGTTCCCTTATTTTTCCCTCCCTGTCACTCTGTCTTCTATATCCCTGTTCGTTTGTGAGTCTGTATGGTTTATTTACAATGACCTATGTGTGCTGCAGCATGCTCCCTATACAAATACGTCTATACCTACAGAGAGCTTGAAAGTTATCTCGATTAATACAAAAGGCCTTAATGTAGCAGAGAAACGTTCCCAGGCGATCTTTTCATGCTATGAGGGCAGATGTGGTGTTTGTACAGGAAACCCATTTTAGGGGAGGCTTAGCTCCTTCCTTCTCAAACTCTTTCTATTTCCATCTGTTTACTAATGATAACACCGGAAAGTAAGATGAATGCAGTGGCAATGCTCTTTTTTAGGCAGGTTCCAGTCTCTGACCTATCCTCCCATGTTCAGGAGGAAGGATGTTGTCTTCTTGTGAGAGGGAAATTGTTTGACCAAGATTTTACTTTTGTTAATTTATATGCCCCAAACCAGCGCCAGCTAGAGTTCTTTAGAAAGACTTTAGAAATGAATGAGCCCCTGCAGCGTGGGATCCTGGTGCTAGGGCGAGGCCTTAATTGGGTACTAGAGTAAACCATAGACTCTTCCAGTAGTGCCTCTCGCTAGTCTTTTACCAGCCATCGCCAAATGCGATGATTGTTTCACCTCCACCAGCCGATTGATACATGGCGCCTACAACACCCCACTGAATGTGATTATACCTTTTTTCCTCCCTGCACCGCACATATACCCGCATTGATTACATCTTTGTGGACACTATTACTTACATCTCCTACAAGATTCCAATATCGCACCTATAACATGGTCGGACCACACTCCTCTTTCGTGCACACTCTCTGCCCCTCACACTTCGCCAAAGCAGTGGACTTGGCATCTAAGTTAATCTCTTATTCAGAACCCCATCCACAAATCCAAAATTGAATTTGCCCTGACTGATTATGTCTCACTTAATGACACGCCAGATGTTTCTAGAGTCGCACTGTGGGAAGCACACAAGTGCGTTATCAGAGGGAAACTTGTTCAACTGGGATCGATTGCTAAAAAACAAAAGATGCAGACACAGGCTTTACTAGAAAAACTAGTCTCCCTAGAAACTCGCCCTAAGCTGTCCAGATCTCCAGCTGCACAGGCCGAACTAGTGGCAACAAGACAAGTGCTCCATAAGCTCAGTCTAGAGAAAACCAAATTAGGTCTCTGCAAATACAAACAGAAGTTGTTGTTTTTTTTTTTTTAAGGTAACAAACCAACAAATAGACAAATATTTGGCTTCTATAGATTTTCCGGCATTGTCGGAAATAGCAGTGACCTCTCTCAAGAGCCCTTTCACCCTGACTGAGTTAGTAACAGCCATTATATCCTCTCCGACGGGTAAAAGCCCGGGACTAGATGGCTTTACCATTGCTTGTAACAAAACTTTTCAAGATATCCCACTTCTATTACAGGCTCTTAACCAAATTTCTAACTCTTCTGTTTGGTCACACCAGTCACTAGAGGCTCACGTGACCATTATATCAAAAGAGGGTAAAGACCCTACACTCCCTTCTAGTTATTGACCAATTTCTTTACTGAACATCGACGTGAAAATGTTGGCCATCCGCCTCCAATCATTCATACCTGATATTATACACCAGGATCAGGTGGGATTCTTCCCAGGCCGTGAAGCCCGAGAGAATACCACTAAAGTCATTTAACCTCCTACATCTATCCTTCAAACTCTCCACTCCTATGATCCTCCTTTCAACGGATGCCGAAAAAGCATGCGATAGAGTAGATTGGCTACTTATGACTAGGATATTACACCGATTAGGCTTTGGCCCTAACTGTCTCTAGAAAATACTATCCCTATATGAAAAATCCAAATGCTAAGGTCAGGGTGAATGGGATTCTCTCTTCGTCCTTCTCCATCACTAATCGTACGCAACATGGGTGCCCGCTCTCCCCCTTGATATTTATATTATGCATGGGAGGCTCTGGCCAGAGCGATCAGGATGAATCCCACCAGCCAAATGCGTTAGGTGGGAAGTTCCGCCAACGGTAGATGCTCATGTGGCACATCTGGTCAGGAGCGCCACATTGCCCGTTCCATTTGCATCCTCCTTTAAGGATTCCACAGATAGAAGACTTGAAGCCTGTCTCAGGCGATTTTTCTCTATCGGGGGCTGTTAACCACCCGGCCATGGCCACGGACTAGGTATCCAAGACCGTTGAAGAATGGACACGGGCACTGGAAAACACTCTTCCAGATGCTTCCAGAGAACTACTGACAATTATCTCCTATATCAAGGAGGCAGCCTCCTTCCTGGGAGAGGCGGCATTAGACGCCAGTATTCTGACTTCTAAGGTGAAAGCTGTCTCAGTTGTTGCTCGCAGAGCCCTATGGTTAAGGGACTGGAAAGTAGATGCAAGGTCCAAGAAGGCTTTGGAATCCCTGCCGCTTACGAGAGGCATTCTGTTTGGCGACTGGTCTGCCTTCACCGACTACCCCTAGACCTAGGCAGTCATCCTTTCAAACCTTTCAACCACAAGGAAAAGTGAGAGGTGAGTCTTCCTCTTGAACCAGTTCTCGTAAGAGAATGCAAACTAAGAGATCATGGGCAAACAGACGTCCGGCTTCCAAGTCAGATGATAAACCCATGACCTGATGGGGCGGGCTTCCTCCTGGGGAATCCCAGGGTGTGAGGCCGACTTCTTCAGTTTTTGGATACCTGGCATCTCACAACAACAGACGCCTGGGTTCATGGGGTTTTCCTGCACAACAACTCCCGTGGAGTCTGCAAAGGCCTTGGCCCTCCAGCAGGCCATTCGTTCCCTGCTGGATTCAGGGATAATAATCCGGGTTTCAGTGGATCAACAAAGAAGGGATTATTATTCCAACCTATTTTTGATCCAAAAACCCAATGAGTTCCATTGGCCTATTCTGCATCTGAAGGTCTCAACACATTTATCCGTTTGCCCAATTTCCGCTTGAAACCCCTTCAGTCAATTGTTTTGGCAAAGGATCGAGGGATTTTATGGTGTCTTTGGACATTCAGGATGCATATCTGCATGTGCCAATTACACCTTCCCACCAAAGGTTTCTACAGTTTGTGCTTCTGCAGAAACATTTCCAATTTCAGGCGATGCCTTTTGGTTTGTCAACAGCCCCGCAGGTGTTTACCAAGATAATGTCAGTAATGATGGCCTACGTCAGGATACTGCCATACTTGAATGATCTCCTTATATTGGCACAATCTCCCCAGGTATTGCAACATCATCTCAGACTGACGATTGCCTGTCTACACAGACACGGCTGGATCATAAATTGGAAAAGTCATCGCTTTTTCCAGTGCAACAGATGGTGCATTTAGGTGCATGCCTGGATTCTCTGGCACAAAGGATATTTCTGCCAGAAGATAAGACTGTTGCCCTTCAATTGTGAATTCGCAGATTTCTCCGCAATCAGTCAGTATCTGTCCACTCAGCAATGCAGGTTCTGGGGTCCATGGTGTCCACATTCGACATGGTGGAATATGCTCAGTTCCACTCCAGACCACTGCAACAGCTGATCCTCTCCCGTTGGAAAGGAGAGTACCAGTTAATAAGGTCACAGGCTATCCGTCTTTCTCCAGAGGTTCGGCTGTCCCTCATGGTGGTTGCGGACGTTTTATATGAACAAGGGTCACCCCTTCTGGATTCCAGATTGGGTGCTCCTCACTACCAATGCTAACCTCTGCGGATGGGGTGCAGTGACAGGTTGGCACACATTTCAGGGAAGATGGACGACCAAGGAAGGTTTCCTGTCTATAAACTGCGTGCAGTGTTCAGAGAACTCGTTCACGCACAGGATATACTGAAGGGAAGACCTGACCAAGTACAATCCAACAACGCCACCACAGTAGCCTACCTCAACTATCGGAGGCATGCGAAGTCGGGCAGCCATGACGGAAGTGACAAACATTCTGGTCTGGGTAGAATGTCATCTTCCAGCAATCTCGGCAGTATTCATACCAGGAGTCCTCAACTGGGAAGTGGACTTCCTAAATTGGCAGGATATACACACCAGGGAGTGGGCTCTTCATCCAGATGTATTTCAGAGCCTTGTGGACAGATGGGGACTACCAGAGGTAGACCTCATGGCCTCAGGCCACAACCACAGGGTCCCCAGGTATGGGTCCAGAACCAGGGATCCCTCAGCCGATTTTGTGAACGCTCTAGCAGTGAAGTTGAACTTCAGGCTAGCGTATCTTTCTTTTGTTCTCCCTCCTCCCAAGGGTCATCAGGAAATTCAAGCAGGAGGGCGGAACAGTAATACTGATAGCCCCTGCTTGGCAAGATGCCATTGGTTCACCGACCGTCAGAGTCTCTCCATAGACACTCCATGGCCTCTTCCTCTAAGGCCGGAACTGTTAACGCAGGGTTAACTTGTTCCTTTTCCCTTATGGATTTGATCCTAAAAGAGAGGAGAGAGAAATTGAGAGATAAAAGAAGATTGATATTCTACAAACTCTAGTTGAACCTTTCCATGAATTACCAGAATATATTCAAGCAGAGAAAGACATTGAGCATAAAATTACAAAAAACACCAAAGAGATCATGAAGAAAAAACAGAAGAAGTTAAAGAGAGACCATACCTATTACAAAGAAGGGAGAGGTGATCTTTTTAAAGAAGCAATAAATGACGGCTCAATGTATTCCATGGAAAATACAGTTGAAGAAGATCATGAAACTGAAATCCTAAGAGAAACAAAGTTTATAGAACACAAAATGAAGTTTGGCAACAGGTATAAGGAATTATCTACAGAAAGAATTTTACCATCGGTTATTAAAGAAGATTTACTTAGGAACAACTCAAGTGGAAGGAATAGAGGGCCTGATTCAGACCCACTCGCGAGCGGCTGTCCGCTCGCAAGTGGGTCGATGGTGTGCACTGAGCATGTGCACGACGGAGGGAGCTCCGTCGTGCGCATGCGCCAGACGCGACGAGCGAAGGACTTTCTTTCGCTCGTTGTGTCTGATCAAAGGGGGCGTGCTGTCGAGGTTGATTGACAGCACGCCCCCTTTGGTGGGCGTGCCGGGGGCGTGCCTCCCAGACGGGGGCGTTCCCAAGGGAACGCCTACCGTCAGAAGCCGGCAAACTGACATCACTAGTGATGTCAGTGGGAGTGATTTTGGCTCTGATAGAGCCAAAATCACTCCTGGCCTTGCGGTTGAGAAACTCAACCGCAGGCTCCGGCTCGCAGTGGCGATGGTCGCGATGGTCAAGACCATCGCAGCCATCAACCTGCACGCTCGTAAATGCTGTGGGTGGTGACCCACAGCTATACGAGCGTCCAGGAGGACGCTCCATAATTATGGAGGACGGCCCTCATTCAGAGCGTGCGCTCTGCTCAGAGCGTCCGGCTCTGATTGAGGGCCAGAATTCTGTATAGATACCAAAAAGAAAGAAATAGAAGAACATTTTCATAAAAAAGAACTCAAGATATCAAATTGAGGACTCAATATGTAGACTATAGAGATGATTATAGAGGTCATAACAGTTACAAAGGACAACGAACCCCAAGGAGAAGGGAAGAAGAAATTAAAAAGTATGATTATTATAAAAAAACTCTTATGGAAAAAATTCCAGAATTCAAAATATCAAGAATAGTTCTGCCGCCCACTCTGGACCTATATACCCCAGACGAGAGGACCTGAAGATGTCCAATGTAAGAAGAAGAGAATATACCCCATACTTAGGTGAAAGATATCAAGCTAGAGAAGAAACTCCTGGTTTTTTTTAGACCAGGGTCATATCTTCAAAATGAAGAATTAATTGAGAAGAAAACAAGGGGGAAAAAAGGGGGGTAAAAAAAAGAAGAATAAAAAAGAAAGAGTGTGAGGAAGAAGAAAAAACAAATGATGATGGTGAAGGAGTCAACAAAGAAAATTTAAAGGACATAATACAAGGAAAATTTTAACCTAAGTAAAAGACCCTTGACAGAGTCGGAAGAGAATCTCCTACTAAAAGAGCTAACATTTTCACCCAGTAAGGATATAGACCAATTTACCACCTTTCTAGATGTGGAAAAGTTTGTTTGAAAAACTTTTTTATAGTTCGCTTTCTAGGAGAAAGAACATGAAGAAAATCAAAATGATATTGTCACAGTTGATAAGTTTACAAAAAAAATCTACTTTTTACCCCAAACATTTAAAAGGAAGTTTATTGGATAGCTTCCAAAAATCCGTTTTGGAAGATATAGAAAAACTCAAAGTCCGTAAGAAAAAATCGCATCTAACCAGAAAAGAAAATATGGCATTAAAATCTCTTCAAATAGATGATACTATTATCATGAATCCATCGGGGGGAGGTGTGGCAATCCTTAACAAACAGGACTACAATTCGGAAATTGAAAGATGGAGTCACGTATCAAAAGCTAAAGAATGACCCAACATTAAAAATTAAGGCCAGTTATTCCAAATTTCTTGATGAATCATTAAGTAACAATAGCATCACGAGAAAAGAATATGAATTCCTAATAGTAGAAAACCCCACGATACCTACCATCTATGCCTTACCCAAGGTACAGAAAGATGCTTTGAACCCACCAGGAAGAGCTATAGTGGCAGGTGTGGGAGTACTGACCACTAATCTTACGGAATTCATTGATGCTCACAGCCATTGGTATGCAAAACAAGATTTCATCTTAAAGATACAACTGATACCATCTGTAAAATTAATGAAATTGGATAGTAATGGAATAGTAAATGGAATAGTAATATGACTAGCTATGGCTGACGTAACAGCATTGTATACTAACATTCCGTATGACAAGGGAGTAGAGGCAATAAAGTGTCATCTGGATAGAACTGAAATAGAAGATGTAAAAAAGCCTTTTATCATATACGGAATAACTTTTATTCTTCATAACAACTACTTTTATTTTAATTGTGACTATTTTTTAAAATCTGTTGAGGCCCCGATGGGCACGAAATTTGCTCTGTTACGCCAACTCTTTATGGCATACTGGGAGGAGTTGTATATTGGAAATAACTATTATCAAGGTCTCAAATGGTGGTATTGCTATATTAATGACATTATTTTTATTTGGGAGGACACACCGGAAAATCTAGAAACTTTTTACTTGTATCTTAATAACAATGATTTTAATATACATTTGAGTTTTCAGTCGAGTTCTGATCAGATTAACTTTTTATACCTTACCATTTATATTGAGAATAATTGTGTCGAAACAAAATGTTATAGAAAACCCACTGATGCCAACAATTTCATCTCAAGTGCTAGTGAACATCACAAGAATTGGCTCAGAAGTGTGCTTAAGAGCCAATTTCTCAGATTAAGACGTAACTGCAGTAAAAAAGACATCTGCACTGAACAAATTATGGATATGCAGAAAAGGTTCCTAGAAAAAGGTTGTGATGAAGGAATGTTAAACCAGTGCAAATTAAAAGTTTTAGAAAAAAATAGAGAAATTCTTATTAAAGAAAAGGAGAAAAAATCCAATGAAAATCAAATGGAATTATTCCAAAGTGCATTTATTACAGAGTTCACAGGTCAACATATAAAAATGTAAACTATATTCCACAGACACTGGTACCTTCTCCTTAAAGAATCCCACATTAAGGAAAGTTATTTCTGATCAACCAAAATTCATCTATAGAAGAGTCCCAAACTTGAAGAACAAGCTTACAAAGAGTGCTCTTACATTGAAACCATCACACCCTATCAGAAATAAAGGCTTCTATAGATGTGGAAGTTCTATAGCTTGTAAAGAGGTTAAAGTGAAAGAGACTAAGGGGGTCATTCAGACCCGTTTGCAAGCGCAGGACGCTCGCAAGCGGGTCGATGTTCCCCCAATGCGCATGCGCACGATGGAGGGAGCTCAGTCGTGCGCATGCGAGAGACCCGAATAACGACGGAAAAGCCGTCGTTATGGGTCTCGCACTAAAGGGAGCGTGCTGTCGATGGTGACTGACAGCACGCCCCCTTTAGTGGGCATGCCGGGGGCGTGGTTGCCAGACGGAGGCGTTCCCATGGAAACGCCTACCGTTTGAGTCCGGCCCCACTGACATCACAAGTGATAGAGCCAAAATCACTCCAGGGCTTACGGCAACGAGACCCTACCACAAGGGTCTCGTCGCAAGCCCGATGGTAGCGATGGTCTTGACCATCGCGACCATCTTTTTGGCCGCTCGCATATGCTGTGGGTGGTCACCCACAGCTATGCGAGCGTCCAGGAGGCCGCTCCATTTTAAGGTAGGAGGGCACTGATTCAGAGCGAGCGCTCTGGTCAGAGCGTCCGGCTCTGAATCAGGCCCTAAGTCTACAGAGTTTGAAAGACATGGTAGAAAGTTTGAATTACAACATTTCATGACCTGTCATACAACTAATGTTGTATACTATGTAGAATGCAGTTGTAATTTGATCTACATCGGGAGAACCAGTAGAGCCCTAAAAAACAGACTTTGTTAACATATACGAAATATAAAGAAAGGTGTCACTACACACTCCCTTTCTAATCACTTCAAAGAGGTGCATAATAGCTCAACTAAGGATATCCTGCCTTTTATGGCCATAGAAACCTTAGAAATACTTGGAAAAATAGAGACGCAGAGACACGTCTGGCAAAGAGGGAGATGAACTGGATTTGTAATCTAAAACCTCTACACCCAAGGGGTCTCAATCTAGACTTTGAACTCAAATGGTTTTTATGATTTTATTGTGGATTTTTATTTATATATTGTGAAAATGTCTCTTTTAGAAACTAGGTTCACCTTCAGTTGTTTTAGTCACCTTTTATACCGTTTTTAATTATGTTGTAGAGTATTTATTCATGACCTTATTTTTTTTATATTCTTTTGCCTCCCCAGGAACTTTTTCACTTTGTGAGAGAGAGTGGAGGAACTATTGGGGACTTATTAAGATATATGAGTGAAAAGATTAGTAATTCAAATCTTCAAAATATGGCCACTGAACCCTTTTGAGTTACGTTTTAATGCCCTTCCTAAGATGGCCGCCAAAACTGGAAGGGAATGCGCTTCAGTATGCGCTTCAAGCATAGGAAGCGCTAAATTTAAACCTTCACAACATGGCCGTTGAACTCCCTGAGCTTCGTTGCAGTGCTCTTCCCAAGATAGCCGCCAAAACCGGAAGGAGATGCGCTCCAAATACAGGAAGTGCCTTGTTAACTTCGTGGGGATGAAGCCGCCGAGTCTTTATATAGAGAGACTAACTATGTTATAGAGGACTTGATCCTGTGAACGGCTTTTTTAAAGTTAAACCCTATATGCCGTTTACATATTTCAGTGCTAACCGGAAGTAATCCTGATGCACTTCCAGTACGGATGAGGTTCTTATTTGGTATTATTTCTTATGTATTTCAGTAAAGATTCCATTGTTTATATTTTAAATACACTTTATAGGTGTATATCATTGATCATGTACCCCCGTTTTATTAAATTAATAGCGGGCTTTTAAAAATGACCTTTAACCCGGACATGATGATGGGCCTGGGTATTTAAAGCAGGCCCAGTAAGTGGAAGTCACAAGTACCTTGAAGAAGAGAGTGCCATCTCTCGAAATGCGTTGGTGTATTGTGACTTTTAGGACATCTGTTGGAGATATCATCAAGTACCTGGTCCTACTTATAGGAGCCTTCAAGGGGTTTCTGGAGACCTCCAAAATTCATCTACAGGCCCTATTACTAAGGACATCTGGTAATTCTCCCTTTTATAATCAGATGTATCCTGATTTTTGTTTGGATTTGCTGTACATTCAGTACTTTTTTTATCTACATTACCTTTATATAATTGTATAATAAAAACAGTGTTTACCTTTTACACTATGGTCTATATTTATCTTTTATCTTATATGGTATGAGTGGCGTTTTTGCACAAAGAAAAAGAACATTACAGCCATCGGCCAGTTTAGCATCAACTATAGGGAAGTGAAGTATCCCTCTTATTATATTTGTGAATTATTTGAATTTCTGGTGTCACTAGCGCAATTGCGTTGTCACCTATTTGATATTTCTGTTAATGCAGGGTCCCTGCCTGCATCCGAACCTTCCTTGTCTATCTTTGAAGGCGTGGCTCTTGAATCTGTCATCTTAAGAGCCGAGAGTTTTACTAATTTTGTCATTTAGACGATTCTTGTGGCATGGAAGCCTTCCTCTGCCCGCATCTATTACAGGATTTGGCACTCGTATTTTCAATGGTGTAATCATAGAAAATATGGTCCTGAAGTTTTTAGGGTCTCACAAGTGCTTGCTTTTCTCCAGGCTGGGTTAGACTGGGGTCTCCGCCTGGCCACCCTGAGGGTTCAGGCATCTGCACTCTGTTTGGTTTCAGCAACGAATTGTCCTGCTGCCTGATGTTAGGACATTTTTTCAGGGTGTTCTGAGGGTTCAGCCTCCCTTTGTCCATCCGGTAGCTCCATGGGATTGTCTTTGGTTCTCAGGGCTCTACAGGTTCACCAATTTCAACAAAAAAAATTATATATAATACCGAAGTATAAAAATTAGGTGTAACCAATGAAGTACAATGTTTAACAATTGTTAGCTATATAGCAGCACCCAATAGTAGTGCTGGAAACACTACCCAATTAAGATCATCAACATAAGCCAAATGAGTGTGTGTGTGTGTGTGTGTGTGTGTGTGTGTGTGTGTGTGTATATATATATATATATATATATATATATATACCTACCCAAGGGAGCGCTGGATTCATTAATAGTAAATTTATTGCATATATAACATTACATATAAATTCATCAATAATATTAAGATGAAATATACTGTATAACTAATTTCCTATATCAACATATTCTCAGATATATCACTGATAACTGGCAAATTTTAGTCGCTTGAAAAATGTAATTCAAAGGATCCTGTGGAAATCCGCTAGTGGTATAGAAACTTGATTAGCAGAGCCAGTGTGTTAGTATGATTTGCATTCATGTAGTCTCACCACCCTTAGGGAAATTCTGAGCAAAAGCAAGCTCCCGAGATAATACCGGTGGTAGGGCAATCCTATGTGAATTGCGTTCCCCGTCTAATAATCAGAATCTCCGCTTGCCAATGTGATGACGTCAGCAGCAGTGGGAGCAACACATCCGTACCCAGATATGAGAAGAAGTCATGGCTCTTGCATAAAGAACGGAGGTTTTACATCCGTAGCACCAGAATGTTAAGCAGATCCACTTGTCAAGCAGCCAGTATTAAGTCCACAAACTTAATGTGTTTCTCCGTTATTAGACCATACAACGGTTTACTCAGAAGATAAAATTGTGGCTCTGTCAGACCAGATATTTAAACAATCAGTGTCCAATCACAGTAAACTGTCAGTTTGCATAACAATTAATCCCAGGTGATTATAATTGTTCAAATCACCAGCACAGCTAACAATACAATAAATTCATCATAGAGAACATTTATATTCCCATAAAATGTTTTAATAAAATGCAATGGCATCAGAGAGAATGACATCAGAGAGAACTCAAGATAAATCCACTTGTTCTAGAGTTAGTTAACAATAAACATCATACTAGATCAGAACATGTGTACCTAATTATCAGTCAGTAAAGGTGCCTAGATAGACGGCATATTTAGAATTAATAAATCAAATAAGCTCTGTGGCTCAACAGGCTAATAGCATAGACCAGTCACCAGCCAACCAGTGTTCAAATCCTGCCAGAGGTCTGTCAACACTTATTTTATATAGAAGTTTATATTTTGAAAATAGATGTTATCGTCTTAATAACAATAAACATTATAATAGATGGAAAACTGGTATATCTGATTGTTATTCAGTAAATGTTAGATAGATGGCTTATTTAAAACTTAGAAAGCAAATAAGCTCTGTGGCTCAACAGGCTAATAGCATAGACCAGTGACCAGACAACCAGTGTTTGAATCCCACCAGAGGTCTGTCAACACTTATTTTATATAGAAGATTATATTTTAAAAATAGATAGATGTTATTATCTTCTTAATAACAAACATTATAGTAGATGTAAAACTGGTATATCCAATTGTTGATCAGTAAATGTTATCAAGCATAAGTAAATAACCCCACCATATCTTGCACCGCAGCCAAACTCTGTGATGCAGCAGACCAATAGCATAGATCATTAACCAGAAGAATCAGTGTTGGAGTCCTTTAGAGGACTAGCCAAAGAGTGAATGTTTTCAGAAAAAATGGCGGGGGGGGGGGGGGAAGAAAGGAGAGATGGTCTATCCGTTAATATTTCCCTATTTGAACCCCTGAAATCAGTGGACCTTAAGTGGTTGACAGCGAAGACAGTTTTTCTTCTTGCTGTCTCCTTTGCCCGCAGGGTCTCAGATTTGGCAGCCCATTCTTGTCGCTCTCCCTTTTTGATTTTTCATCAGCATAAAGCTGTTCTTCGTACCAGGGCAGGTTACCTTCCTAAGGTTGTATCCCGCTTTCATGTAAATTAAGAAATTGTAGTTCCAGCCTACCAGTCTTCAGGCCTCTCTTTGGTGAAGCTTCTCTGGATGTTGTACGCGCCTTACGTATCACACCAACTCCATTAGGAATCAAATTCTCTTTTTGTGTTGTATAGCTGTCATAAGCGAGACTGGCCAGCTAACAAAGACGCTGGCTAGCTGGCTTCGTATGACGATTTCTCAAGCTTACACACAAGTTGATTTCTCTGTTCCAAACACAGTGACAGCACATTCTACTCGATCCGTTGGACCATCGCGGGCGTTTTGTCGTGGTGCCTCTGCTGAACATTTGTGCATGGCAGCCAGGTGGTCTTCCATCCACACTTTTCTCAAATTTTACGCAATTGATACATTTGCATCTCAGGATGCTTCCTTGGGTGTCTGATTCTGCTTTCTACTAAACAGGAGCGTCCCCACCATTGAGGGAGCTTCTTTTGGACATCCCCAAGGTAATTTCTGTTGAACCTATGGACCCCGCAGAAGAAAATATGAGTTATGGTATAACATACCTTTGTTAACTCTTTTTCTTCGAGGTCCATAGTATCCACAGGGCACCCATCCTAAGGCACCTAGGACCTCATTCAGAGCTGCTCGCTAGATGCGATCGCTCACATCCAGCGTATGCAAATTTTTCAAATTGTCGCCATCGGAAGCGATAGCTCGCTAAGGCATAAGCACACCCACTTTGGCTGTGCGAGCAATCGCTCTGTGTATGCTGACACCCATTAGCCTATGTAGAGAGGCCCGCTAGAGCACGTTATCTCCAGGAAGTGTATTAAAACATTGGTACATCGAGCACCATCGGTAGCGATCACATCACTTGTGGTTGCCTTACCCTTCCGCAAGCACTGCGAGGACTTCAGTATAAAAAACAAGCATGTGACGTGTAATATGATGCGGCCTGTTAATTAGGCACGCCTTAAAAACGGCGTTGAAATACTCAGGAACGCCTGTTACCACCCACAAACGGCCTCTCCTGTCACTCATTTCACTGGGCTGTCTTTGCTGGGCGACCGAGCAGGCTGCAATCGAACAGAGTAGTTCGCGCACGCGCAGAACGAAGCATGCGCGTTCGCAAACCATCGGACCGCTTGCGAGCGCACAGCGCTTGCGAGAGTCTCTGAATGAGGTCCCTGGTGTTATTGGGTGATCTTTTCTTTTGTATTTCAATGATTCCCTCTTCTTAGAGAGAGTTTCTGTGGTACAATTGTTTTTCATTCTCCTTATTCCTTCTACTGCCTTGGGCTTGGTAACAAACTGAATGCCTGTAGCTAGTGGCGGGGTATAAATGGAGGAGGACTCAGTGCATCCTGGGAGCTAAAGCTTGTAACTGTTTGGTGCCTGGATCACTCCAACTACATACCCAAGTTAATTCCTGTGGACCCTATGGACCTCGAAGAAAAAGAGTTAACAAAGGTATGTTATACCATAAATCTTATTTTTTAGGTAGGTAATACATGTAGGCAATTCTCAGATGTGCTGTTTTTTAGATAATCAAATTCCTTTTTGAGTAAAATTCCTTATCAATGGCTAGTTTGAGTTGTTGAACAAGGCATCGTTGGAATGAATTTGTTGGATCGTGATCTAAAGCCTTGTAGGTGTTCATTATCATTTGTGGTTTTATTCAGCAGTACAGTGCCTCCGCCCTTGTCAGCTGGTCTTATAACAACTTCTTGGTTGTTTCAAAGTTCTTTTAAACTTTTCCTCTGTCATATTGAGGTTTTTTTTGTGACTGTTTTGATGCGATCAATATCTCTTTGAACAGTGGAGGGTCTCAATAAAACTGCATTTGGCAAATGTGGAGTTAAATGTGAAGTGTTTCTTTAACTTGGTGTAAGATAAATAGATGCTTTGCTGATTCGGAGGTGGAACTCAGCAATCCTTTCAAAACTTACATTGATGTTCATAAATATAGTTAAAAAAAAAAAAAAAAAAACACCCCGAAAAGTTTTTTTTTTATGTCACACCTTCGAGGAATTCTGACAATCAATTCAACCCCTGAACTCAACAATTCACCTATTTTTTTTCTCATACCTATTTAAAGAAACACTATGTTTAATCATGTGGCTAATTGAATCTGCCCCAGTGTGTACTTTAGGCTCATGAGGAATATATGTGCTAGATCAGTGCTGTGGTATGCTATTTTATGTAAGAATGTGTATTGCCATTCATTTTGAAAAATCTTTTTGCTTCCTCACTTTCTGACTTAATAATTCCTATCACAAGATAACAGTCAGTTTTTGTCTGCAATAGTTGTCTGAAATGTAGTAGACACCTTTGGATGCTACAGCTACTCATCCTCATTTACTAATTAAAACTAGCACTGCTGTCCTTTTACTCTGATATTCAGTGCAATTTATGCCAAGCGAGAGCGGAAGCTATTACCTTGAGCAGAGTCATCAATGTGCTTAAAGCTCTACTGCTGATACATGAACAGCATATAACTAGAGCTTAGTCACTTCTCACCTTCAAGTATAACCTTACTGCACAATATGCCCTTTCTTCCCATCACAATGCATCCACACATGCATTAACTGTCAGCTCTGTAGAGAATGTTTGTAAAAGTTTTATATAATTTAATTAATAGTGAGTTACATAGAACAAACCTAGGTCATGCTGAGAAAAATAATGTCACTTTTTGTACCTGTTTCTGGGGTTGTATACATTGGGCATATCCGTTGCATTTGAGCCAACATACTGTTGTCACTGTGCAGTGGTGGGAGCAGAAGTGGAACTTGTGTTTAATCCACAATGGAAATTTGGGTATCTTGAAGGTGATGTAGAGCAACCCAATATGTGTCATTATCCATCAAGACCCAAATTGTTGTGAAAATTTTATTTCGGACAATTGACCCACTGTGCCATCGGAAAACATTAGCTATTTTTGTAGTTCATGACATTTTGAAAATCATATTGCATATGCAATATATATTGTTTTAAAATTACTTTTTTTATTGTTCTTTCTAACATTTTTGACATTATTTACTCTTATTGTTTTATTACAGATGGGAGTATTATACAGGTGGAGAGGTAAATACAATGAAGGATATGTTATTTCATTTTTTTATTTTCTCTGGTTTATAATTTTTTGAAGTGTATTTATTGTATACACTTAAATTATATTAATGTAAACAAATAAATGAAATATTAGTATTACTTTCCAAACAGCTTCATCCCCCTCCATTACTCGCCTTTTGGCATTGGGATTGTGCTCTGATTTAGGGTATTTACATCCATTAGTCCAATTTCCTGTTGTCATTGTTTTTGCTGCTATACATATAAATAACTGTGATCAAAGGCAGTGAGAGTAAAAAATATTACCAGATTTTAATGCATTATAATGTATATGTTGGTATGTTACTCTTCACCTTTATTAGTTCTAAATTACAAAGATTGCATGTTGACTTGTTCATGGCAGTAATCTAAAACATTAACGTAAAAACCACAGCTGGCATCTCATGGCTCATCAATAGGTTAACTCTGCTCCTCACCTCTATAGGTGGAATTCAAGTATGTTGCGCGCCGGGGGCCACTAGATGGTACCCGACGGAGCAATTCAATTGTTGCTCCGTTCGGGCTTCCATAGACTCCGGCCCACATCACTGGATTAAGTTTGATCTGAACTAAGTGACCTACCCACATCTGGACTTATTAACCTATCCACATCCCTCCAGTGACTGCTGACTGTACAACCTCCCAAGCTGGGTGACAGCAGTGTCCTGCCCGCAGCAACTGACCGGTGATTGGGCCAGGTGTGGGGGAGCCTATGAGCTGTTCCTGACTCACCTGCCACACCGTGTCCACCATAGTGGCCAACCCCCCACCCTGTTGCTATCCCTAGTCTGTGTCACGTAACTGAGGCACCCTGAGCCCAGGCTCAGTCACCAGCTGGTAGGTACCACCAGAGCATGAGGCCGGGGTAGTGCCTCTTACACTGCCGGAGCCTGGCAACGACAATGTCCTGTCATATTGATGGGCTGCTAACTAGTGTTTTATATAGGTGTGAAGCTGCTGTGTTACTAAGTTGAAAAAAGTTTGGTAAGATCACGCATGACAGTTGCTTATATAGTGTAGCATGAGAATTATCTTTGTCTCTAACTCACCATCTAGTAGGAATGACTGTCATTTAGGAAATAGTGAAAAGCAATTATTGCTATGAAATGATATGCCTAACCCTAATATTGATGTGATCAAACCAATAACTGATGTTACAGGTAAGTCTGATGCATACAGTATGTAAAATTTTATTTTAATTTAATGCTGCAAATTTCCTGTTAACCCATAGGCCATGCAGTTCTATTTTTCCATGGGTAACGTTAACAATAAACATCGAGCCTTTGATGAGTCAGATTTGTAGTATCATAGCTAAAGCTACAGATATGTCCTCATACACCTAGCCTCAATACGCCATGCAACACGATTGAGCCTTGTCCAGCGGTGTAGCGTATTTTTTTGCTTATTTTCTTTTTTGGCCGGAATTTGCAATCTGATGAGACGATCAGCTTCATGAGACTGCACTGATTAATTTGATATATGACACTTGTATATCTGTGTGCTACTGAGTCTGAATCTCTATACAGAGCACATATGAAAAAGCCATGGCACCTGCATCATTACACTTCATATACAGACTCAGTCGCACTCAGATATACAAGTGTCGCAGAAGGGCTGTTTGGCGCAAATGCAGCAATAGTGAATGAGGACACTTTTGTAGGTACACACCTGTACATTCATACTTGAGATTTCGATTCTTCTTACACTTACGTTTGAATCTGAAAAGGTTGTGACTGCAGCAGCAGAAACATTGGACAGAACGGACAGTAGTGTGTACATAATTCCAGGTTTGTTCGACATCGTACCACTGCAACTGATGTATATTAGGATGCCCATAAAACCATATCTTTAGATGCAATCTGTTTTGTTCAGACAAATCATGATGGTAGGTGCATACACACTCTTAAGATACAGATGTGTCCATGCTCATCTAGCCTCAATACGCCATGCAGCGCAATATGCCCGATGTGAGTGAGCAACCAGGTCCCGTGCAATTCTTCTAGTGTCGGGCATCTTTTTTTTCCAAAAATATGTCTGGTGCAATGTGATGTGATAGGAGGTTACAGTAGTCTAAGCATCTAACTCACAATGCAATGTGACTAGGATGCGCCAGGAGACTGTGCTATTTAATATGCGACACTTGTTTATCTGAGTGCGATTGAGTCTAAAGGAGCTTGGCGTAGAAAAAATCTGCAGCCACTGCAACATAGCACTTCACATACTGATTCAGAGACTCAGTCGCACACAGATATACAAATGTTGCATATCAAATTAATCAGCACAGCCTCCTGGTGCGTCCTAGTTGCATCACATTGCGACTTAGATACAATCTTGGCAAAAGAAGACGCCTAGCGCTAGCAGAGTCTCACGGGAAAAGGTGCACCAAGAGGGGCTGTTTGGCGCTATTGCAGCAAAGACGAGTGAGGACATATCTGTATATCTCTCAAGTGCGTCAGGAATCTGAAGATCTGTTAGATGATTGGGAGCATGATGTAATGGTTAGCATTAACGCCTCACAGCACTGGGTTTGATTCCCACTATAGCCCTAACTGTGAGTTTGTATATTCTTCCTGTGCTTGCGTGGGTTTCCTCCGGATGCTCCGGTTTCCTCCCACACTCCAAATATATACTGGTAGGTTAATTGGCTCCCTACAAAAATTAACCCTAATCTGTAAGTATGTGCCTGTACATGTGGTAGGGAATATAGAGTGTAAGCTCCACTGTAGCAGGGACTGATGTGAATGGACAAATATTATCTGTAAAGCAGTGCGGAATATGTGTGCGCTATATAAATAATTGGCAATAAATAATAAATAAATTATTGTATAGATTTGTACCTATCTTTACTGCATACTTTTGTTGTCACTGTTAAAACTTTTGTTAATACTGAATGGCATATCCTACCAATATTGCATACATGTAAATGAACTGGTATTTTATTGTGCAGTGATTTATTTTTTTTCATATCTTGTCCCCCACCTCCTTTTTCTCCCCGATCCTTTTGTATCCCTCTTTTCCTTCAGTATCACCTTATTCCTCTCACATCCCCTTGTTCTTCACCCTGTTCTACCACTGAGTCCATCCTGTGTTTGGTTGATGGTGAGCACCAAGTTCAGGACCTTGTTGGGGGTGGTATGAGCGTACGGCTTTGTGTGTAGGGTTAAGGGTGGATAGATCGGAATCCTCCTTGCTCTGGATCTGTGTCCTGGCAGGCAGATAGTGAGAACTATGGGAGAGGGTTACTTGTTTATGGAGCATGGGGCTATATATGGAGCCACACACTATGCATTTGTTATTTATGTTTTTCTATCCACAGAAAAAGTGGTGTATTCTTTTTCACCATACTTGACATGCTATTTATATTTTGACAATTCTATCCAACCAGTCCTTAACCACATAGGTCCCAAAATAATGTGACCCTCGTACTCTAGATGTTGGACAGCACTGACAATATTACTTAATTTCATTTCTGCTTTAAAATTTTAGTTAAAGGCTTTAAAAACTATGTGCACTGTGAGCTCCCGATTCGGGAAATTAGGTGATGGATGGTGTTTGGGGGCGACTTAGTACCGTCTTCCTCCGGCGGAGTGGGGGAAGATTGTGGGCAGCCAGTGCATGCTGTGAGGGGCAGGGACCGCCCTCCACCCCTCATTCCCTCATTGTCACCACCATTGGGAGGGTGTGAATGGTGTCCAGCCTGCCAGCTGTAGACTGACATCATATAGGATTATATAATAGATGTAAAGGTAGCATCTAAGTTGGAGGTCAGTCACTTTCAGGAAAATACACACTATTGATATAGAATGATCAAAGCAGTCATCTGGAACACTTTCAATTATAGAGGGGTCCCCATCTTGTTAACCACTTAACTGGCTAATACTTTTCCAAAAATGTCCACAAAAGTGTGATTTTTTTTTTTAATTAGTACATAGGTAGGGTAGGGAGAGAAGGGAACTGTCACACAGGAGCTAGGTAGTCTGTGTTGAAGTAGGAGTGTGGTGAACATACTCCATGTTAAGGTTCTTACAGGGAGGCTACAAATCCCTAGCTTAGATGGCCAAGTTCCATATTTCTGCACATATGCGGCACCATCTTATTCCTGCATTAGTGCGCCACAGTGGGAGACAAAAGTCTTCCACTTAGCTCTAGAGAGACTCTGAGATTGCCGCTGATCCATCCTGCCAGAGCCGCTATTGCCGCTTATATACTGCACCGCTACCCTGATGCAGTCACCGGCTGGTGATCTGTATACTCTGCTCAAGCTCAACTCCATGCATAAGAGTCTGTGTAAAGGTGCCCACAGACATAGCGATGTGCTCACGATCAGCAGATGTGTACGATTTCCCTTGAAGCTCTCCCCGGCAGCTCTGCACACAATCTCCACCCGATCTGTACACGATATGTTTCCAATCTTCATATGATCTCTCCTGCATCCAGATTTTCACAGTGCATCGCTTTCCTAGATTGTCAGATCTGCCCTACTGCACAGCAGATCTAACGATGCAATGTGCGACCAGCGGGGATGCGCATCGAGATCGTGAGTGGGGACTCACTATTTACTCAGAATTTGGCCATATTTTACACGATCTGTTGTTCCAATGTGTCGGAATCGGCCAGATCGGATAAAATATCGCTATGTGTGTGGTCAGCTTATGTCTAACTGTGGGTATGGCTGTACATTTCACATTACTGCTGAATAAACAGCCCAATTGGTTTAGAACTGGGCTGTTAATTGACTCTGCATCCGCTGGTGTGCCATACCACCGATATCTGTGCACACACATTCCAAAAGTCTGATCACAATTATATGTTAAAGCAGTGCTGATGTGGATTAGTAAAAGTGTGGCTGCCATGACATTCTGAACTGGGACTTTTTAACTACCATTCTTCAAAGTACAAAAGCGTTCCGTGGTGTGCTGTGGAACTCAGCCCGAATCCGGATGACGGCTCCATAAACAACAGTTTACAATATGGTATGAATGGAAAGATCTCATCTTTAATGCTTATTTATTTGATATTATTCTGAACCATGTGTGTGGCCAATTGCCAATATCCTATGTGGATGCCTGTTCTTGTTTTTATATTGTATATTCAATAAATGTGATATTCTGTTGACACAGTTTGATCCTACTTGAATATCCACTGGTATACATTGCTCAACAATCTACATCTAGCATCAAGGAGCGTTGTGTTGGATTAATTTCTTTTTCTATATACAGGTTGAGTCTCCCATATCCAAATATTCCGAAATACGGAATATTTTTAGCATGACTGAGATAGTGAAACTTTTGATTTTTGATGGTTCAATGTACACAAACTTTATTAAGGCACACAATTATTAAAAATAAAGTATAAAATGACCTATAGGCTATGTATATGAAACATAAATTTCATGTATGTACACAAACTTTGTTTGAGCCCCAAAATTATTGAAAATATTGTATAAAATTACATTCAGGCTGTGTGTATAAGGTGTATATAACACAAACCCCGGGTCCACAAACAACCCAGAACATCACAGTTTGCACTGGCCCCATGGAGCCGGCCACGGATCAGGAGTCAGGAGTGGATTTATTCAGGTGCATTTCTGGTCGTTTAGAAAATCTGGAAAACATGCAGCATCAGATGGCTCAATTTCTGCAAGAGATGTCCAAGCGACAGGATAGTTTGCAAACTTCCTTTTCTACCCCTGAAGTACCAGCATCTACATCCGCATCAGCATCTGGGAATACAGGAGGCAGATCATCTCCCCACTTACGTCTTCCTTTACCAAATAAATTTGACGGCAATCCTAAACTCTGCCGAGGATTCCTAAATCAGTGTGACATACATTTTACCCTGCAGCCTGACAACTTTCTAACTGCAAGAACTAAAGTGGCTTATATAGTCTCTCTGTTATCCGGCCAGGCCTTGGAATGGGCTTCCCCACTCTGGGAGCGCTCAGATCCGCTGCTGGATAATTACGCAGGCTTTGTGTCATCCTTCAGGAGGATTTTCGATGAACCTGGGCGTACTGCATCAGCATCATCAAACATCATGACACTGAGACAAGGGGTCCATCCTGTCAGTCAATATGCCATGCAATTTCAAATTTTAGCATCAGAGCTCAAATGGAATGAGGAAGCCCTCACCTCGACCTTCTGGCATGGGTTGTCAGACCGACTAAAGGATGATCTAGTCACTCGAGAGCTTCCTACTAATCTGAACGACATGATTTCATTGTGTATCAAAGTTGACCTACGCTTCAGGGAACGTCAGGCTGAAAAAAACAGAACTGACCGGCAAAGGTCATTTACCCCCTCCATTTCTACCCGTCCCATTCCTTCCCCTACTGAAGAGGAGCCTATGCAGGTGAATCATACACACCTCTCTAAAGAAGAACGTCAGAGAAGAATGCAAAAGAACCTCTGTCTGTACTGCGGAGAGTCCGGTCACCTGCTTATCTCCTGCCCCCGTAAACCGGGAAATGCCAAATCCTAACTGACCCTGGAGACATCAAGTTAGGAGTTATGAACCCGTCTCCAAAAATTAAAGATTTCACGATTACCCTAGCCTTGGATCTTAAACCCAAACCTGTCTTTGCTACTGCTCTACTCGACTCGGGAGCAGCCGGAAATTTCATAACGTCTAGTTTCATAGATAAATTTCAGATTCCTTGTTTGTCTCTCAACCATGCCATCTCTCTGACCTCTATAGACGGATGCCCTTTAACTAACGGGATAGTCACCAAAGAGACTCAACCAGTATTGGTCCGAATTGGGGCACTTCATTCTGAGTCCTTAAAATTCCTGGTGATATCAGAGGCCTCTCAAGAAATTGTTCTTGGTCTACCCTGGTTACGTCAACATAATCCCAGGATTGATTGGAGTTCTATGCAGATTCTGTCATGGGGTATGGACTGTCAGAAATCCTGTCTTCCAAAGATTCGACCTGTGAGAAAGACAGTTCCATTAGTTTCTTCTGCCATTCCCAAGGAATATCAGATGTTCGCCGATGTTTTCTCTGAACAACGAGCAAATATCTTACCCCCTCATAGGGAATGGGACTGTCCAATTGAATTGATACCTGATAAGATACCACCTTGTGGTCGTACCTATCCGCTGTCCTTGCCTGAGACTCAAGCCATGACCGAATACATCCGGGACAACCTGGCAAAGGGGTTCATTCACCCCTCTACTTCACCTGCCGGAGCTGGGTTTTTCTTCGTTGGCAAGAAGGACGGTGGTCGAAGACCATGCATCGATTATCGAGGCCTTAATGACATTACTGTAAAGAATCGATACCCTCTTCCCCTGATTACTGAGTTGTTTGATCGGGTCAAGGGCTCTGTCATTTTTTCGAAATTAGATCTGAGAGGGGCTTACAACCTCATTCGTATCCGAGCTGGCGATGAATGGAAGACCGCTTTTAATACCAGAGATGGACATTTCGAGTTTTTAGTAATGCCTTTTGGATTGTGTAAAAGAAGTTTTGACCCGTTTGAGAGAAAACCACCTTTACTGCAAACTGGAGAAGTGCGTCTTTGGAGTGCCCAGTGTACCTTTTCTCGGCTATGTAATATCTGGCACCAGTTTAGAAATGGACCCCAAGAAGGTACAGGCAATTCTGGATTGGACCCGACCTCAGACACTGAAGGCCATCCAGAGATTGTTGGGCTTCGCAAATTATTATAGACGCTTCATTAAGGGATTTTCTACTCTGCTGGCTCCCATTACAGCCTTGACCCGCAAAGGTGCTAATCCTGCCCAATGGTAACCTGAGGCAGAGTCTGCCTTTCATCTTCTAAAACAGGCCTTTATCTCAGCACCAGTTCTTCGACAACCCGATCTGGACAGGCCTTTTTTGTTGGAAGTAGACGCATCATCTGAAGCTGTGGGAGCAGTCTTATCTCAACGTTATGAGGACAACCGAGTCCATCCGTGTGGGTTCTTTTCTAAAAAATTCTCTCCTGCCGAAAGGAACTACGCCATAGGTGAGCAAGAACTACTAGTTGTAAAGTTGGCGTTGAAGGAATGGAGATATTTGCTAGAAGGCGCCAAGTTTCCATTTACTGTATTTACGGACCATAGATATCTCCTATTTCTCAAAAACCTCCAATGTGTGAGTCCTCGTTTAGCCCGCTGGGCAATATTCTTTGCCAGGTTTCAGTTCACCCTGACCTTCCGGTCTGGAGCACTTAATCAGAAGGCTGATGCCCTATCGAGATCTCTCCTCTGTGATGATCAATCTGAAAATCAAAGCAATACCCCTGTCTTGGAATCAAGAGTTTTCGCCGCATTACAACTTCAGCCTCCTACGGGAAAATCATTTGTGGCCCCAGAATTAAGGAAGCAGCTTCTCACTTGGGCACATTCCTCTCGGTTCGCAGGGCACTCAGGCACTCGGAAGACCTTGGAGTTCCTGAAAAGACACTATTGCTGGCCTTCCATGAAGGCAGATATAATGGAGTTTATCTCTTCCTGCTCCTCCTGTGCCCAGCATAAATCATCACGACAAGCTCCAGCTGGGGAATTGCTTCCATTACCTACTCCATCACGTCCATGGACGCATCTCTCCATGGATTTCGTCTCACACCTGCCAGTCTCTCAAGGTTTCAACACTATCTGGGTTGTAATTGACAGATTTTCTAAGATGGTCCACTATATACCGTTGAAGAAGTTACCTTCTGCCCCTGACCTGGCACAGTTGTTTGTCCAACACATATTTCGTCTACATGGCCTTCCTGCTGAAATTGTCTCTGACCGTGGTGTGCAGTTTACTGCAAAATTCTGGAGGGCTTTGTGTTCTGTGCTTCAAGTGAAGTTAAACTTTTCCACGGCCTACCATCCGCAAAGCAACGGCTCCACCGAGAGAGTTAATCAAGACCTAGAGACTTTCTTAAGAATTTTTATGTCATCTTCCCAGGACAATTGGGCTGCCTTGCTGCCGTGGGCTGAGTTTGCACATAATGCTTCCTACCACTCGTCAACTAACCAAACGCCATTTCAGTTTGTATATGGCCTTCATCCTCGTGTTCCCGAATTCCGAAGCCTGCCTGTTTTCGATGTTCCGGCCGTGGAGGACACGGTGTGGAATTTTGCTGCCATCTGGACTCAAGTACGGTCTGATTTGTTGAAGGCATCCTCTCGCTATAAGACCCAGGCCGATAAGAAGCGTAGAATAGTTCCACGCATGCAAGTAGGAAACCAGGTCTGGTTGTCTACTCGGAACCTTCGTCTAAGAGTTCCGTCTATGAAATTCGCACCCCGTTTCATCGGTCCCTTCACCATAACAGAAGTCATTAATCCAGTGGCCTACCGTTTACAGTTACCCCCATACCTAAAAATTCCCAATTCGTTCCATGTTTCCTTATTAAAGCCCCTAGTCCTGAATAAGTTCCATAATGCTCTACCTGCTTCTCCTCGAGTCCAGACGGAGAGAGGAGTTGAGTTTGAAGTCGCCCAGATCTTCTACTCTCGTCTGCGCAGAGGTCATCTTCAGTATTTGTTGGACTGGAAAGGTTACGGTCCAGAGGAACGTTGCTGGACCGATGCTCGTGATGTCCACGCTCCCACGCTCATCAGGAGATTCCATTCTGCCCATCCGGAGAAGCCTGGTGAGTGTCCTGAGGCCACCCCAAAAGGGGGGGGTACTGTCACGGCCAGGGTATTTCAGCATGGCGCTAGGCGGGTGTTACCTGTGAGGTCGTTGTGGCGCGGGCTGTCTGGTGGCGGAGCTGGTGTCTGGCGGGGGGCTTTGGCTGCGCGCGTTGTTGTGCGGTCCTGTTGTCACTCTGCGCTGGTGAGGCCTGGCGGCGTCTCCGTTCCGTTTGGCATGGGCGCCGCCATCTTGCCTTCTGGCCATGTGATGCGGCTGGCCAATCCTGGTGAGTCACATGTTCCCTCCGGCCAGTAACAGCACGGCATGGGGTATTTAGGAAGGGTCAATGCCTTCCTTCTTTGCCAGTGCAACGTGTATCTCAGCCTAGCTGAGAGGGAGTTCTCTGTGCTTTCCTGTTCCTGTGAATTCGCTGTCTGCCAGTCTGCCTGTCAGCTCCTAGCTCCCACTGGACTACCCCGCTTCCTCCATCACCCTTGCCCATACCTGAGTGCCTGAGCCTGCTGACATCCTGCGCTTCAGTTCACTACCTGTATACCTGGCTTGTTTATTTTCAGTTCACTACCTGCAAACCTGGCTTGATTATTTTCAGTTTCACTACCTGCACACCTGGACAGCTCTAATTGTTTCTACTTGGACATTAACCCTTTTACTCCCACCACAGAACTCTTGTGCACATTATATATTCCTGGACTTTTATTTACTGCCATTATATGTCTACTCAAGCACTTATTAAAAATTCTAGTTTTATTTTTAAATCTGCTTCTGTGATCGCTCCTGCTACCACCCCGGGTCCACAAACAACCCAGAACATCACAAATGCATTCTGTGTTTAGATTTGGGCCCTATTCCGAAGACATTTCAATATGGTATGCAAT
Source organism: Taudactylus pleione (assembly GCA_031769625.1). Lineage (NCBI taxonomy): Eukaryota > Metazoa > Chordata > Amphibia > Anura > Myobatrachidae > Taudactylus > Taudactylus pleione. The sequence continues at coordinate 604,686 of JAUIMM010000919.1, read as the reverse complement.
TATTCCAAAATACGGAATTTTCCGTTATCCAAAATACCCTTGGTCCCAAGCATTTTGGATATGGGAGACTCAACCTGTATTGTACTTGAGTAGAAGTGTTACTCTTTCTATTGAATCCTACCTGCTGCATATTTGGTGTGTGCTGCTCCGGATAAAGTTTGTTTCATTTTTATTCTATGTGTATAAATAATGTCCATTTACATCTGATTCAGATTAAATGTATTAACAATTATGCAGTTAAAATGACTACTGTATTACCTTTATATATTATATAAACACAATACAGTTTGTTTTCTGTTATTTTTTTTTTTGTTTTTTTATTTTATTAATGTATGAGATGGTTAGAATTGCTGGAGGTTAGACTGCAAGAAGAGGAGCCAGCAGTAGGGGTGGATGTTCTGAAGGTTCATCTATTACTGCTTCCTGGGAGAGGGGGAGTGTCTGGAGGGGAGGTGGGCCTGCATTGAGGCTTCACTGTTGGGCAGCCCTGTTAGAATTCCTTACTATCACAGTGTGGATGGGGGAAAAGTGTGAGGAGCCGCGGCTGCCCCGAGCTTTTTAATTATTGTCAAAAATGGTTGGATGAAGCTTTATGATTTATCTTGCCTTTTATGTAATTGTATGTGTTTATTTTATATATAATAAATATTCTGTACTGTTTATCTTATAATTGACAGTATTTGAAGTGGATTATTCTATTTAGAGTATTTTAAATCTTTCTTGCACACTCTTTGGTTATTAATATATTTAATTTCTACTTATTTTTGTTTATTTATACAAATTGATATTATAATATATAATTTTTTTTTCAATCCCACCCCTTTTTTTGTTGTTTTGCACATTTTATAGATCGACCTTTTCTAGGTGCTGCATAATACCAGTTGTCTATTAATATTGTTTAAATATTTAAATTACTTTATGCGCCTGATTTGTTTTGTTACGTGACATATTGATTAATGTTTTTTTGATCAGATAATTTTGCCCATTTATGCCCATATGCTGCAATATTACGACTATTTCATGAGTTTGCTCCAGATAGCACACCAGATGATTAGCATTGGTCTTACTTGGACTAGTGTAATTATATGTCACATGTGATCAATTCTTCTGGATTATTTTGTTATATTTTATATTTACTGAGCCACAAATGGTCCCCAGTGCTGTACATAGAGGGTGAATATAATACGTTATTTAAATCCTGTTTTGATAACCGAAGCTTATTTTTAGAATGTTTAGCTTGTAAAAAAATAAGTTTGTAATTTCCTGTTTTTCAATAATGCAACAGGTTACTGCATGAAAATGTTGTAGAGTATAACGTAGCATTAAATGGATGCCATGTCAATAAGGGTTCTTCATTTTTACAGCTGGTATATCATGCACTGCAGCTATTGGCCTTTGCTGTCCTTGCCATTTTAATTATGAGACTGAAGTTGTTCTTGACACCCCACATGTGCGTAATGGCTTCACTCTTATGCGCCAGACAGGTAGGTAATTTTTCGTTTCATAATATAATTTCTAAAACTGCTTTTAAGGAATCTGCATTAGAATTTTATATTATACAGATGTGTCCACATACATCTATCCTCCATGCGCTACAAGTCGCACCACACATAACGCGGAAGCTCTGTGTGCCTTGGTAGCGCCGAGCATCTTTCATGTGACTTTTTACCTTCAAATGTGTCTTATTCACACAGTGATGCAAATAAAATGATATGCAGCATGCCTATGTTCTCTGTACGTCTGCGGGTGTATCTACATGTGTAATGCTACGTTAGTGTCAGCGGTTGTAACACTGTAACGTATCGTTTTGCATGCAGATACACAAACAGACAGAGAACACAGGCATGCTGCATACTGTATCACTTTAATCAGCAGAAGCTGCTTGTGCTAGCTATTCACATCATTGTGTGAATAAGACGCATTTGAAGATAAAAAGTCGCACAAAAAGACGCTCGTGCTAACGAGTCACGCCACGACATGGTGCGATTAGAAGGGCTGCTTAACGCACAAGGAGGTTAGATGTATGTGGACACATCTGTACTATCCAACTTTCTTGCGTACAGGTTATTGCTGCTGAATATAAGTACAATTGCATGAGGCCACAAATTTTATATATATATATATATATATATATATATATATATAATGTATATTTATTTTTGTTTATAAATAAAAGTGACAATAACTGAATGTCTGCACATGTAATTGAAGTAGTTATAATTTTTCTTATGAATACTTGAAGTAAACTTTTAACAGCGTACAAGATGGCCCTTTTGTGTGTCTAGCACACAAAGTAACGCATTCCCAGAGGCTTCAAAAAACCTAACCTATCTCAACTCACTCGAATATTTAGGGGTCTATTTACTAAGCAGTGTTAGGAGACAGAGTGAAAAGTGATAAGTCTGTGATAAGGTGCCAGCCAATCAGCTCCCTACTGCCATCTCACAGGCTGTGTTTGAAAAATTACAGTTTGGAGCTGATTGGCTGGCACCTTATCACAGGCTTATCACTTTTCACTCTGTCTCCTAACACTGCTTAGTACATAGACCCCTTATTCACTTCAAACTAACTAGGCTAATACAGTGTCTTTGCTGCAGTTGTGCCAAACAGCCCCTCTCAGCGCACCTGGTCAAATTAAATTTGAAACTCTGCAGTTAAAGCACATCTTGTTTGTTTAATTTCAAAGCCATTGTGGTGGTGAATAGAGGCCAAAATATGAAAATGCTGTCAATGTCCCAATATTTATGCACCTGACTGTACACTGTGGCAAGTCACACTCATATTTTCAGTACTGATAATGCTCATAAATACATTGCCTTGATCTCACATAGCCAACAGGTTCAGTGCTGGGGGCAGTGAGGGGGTAAGAGCAGGCAACATTTGTGACAGTGCTGGGGGTGGTATCAGATGGTAGCTTGGACAGTGTTGGGAGAAGGTAGCAGTTGGGGTAGAGGGGGTTAGGAGCAGCAGTAGTTAGGGTAGCAGTTAGGGTAGAGCAGGTGGTTCAGTCAGGCAGCATTTGGGGCAGGGAGTGCGTTGAAAGGGCAGTCAGCAGTTGGGGTAGAGGGGGGTAAGGGCATGTGGCAGTTGGGGCAGGGAGGGTGTAAGCGTAGATAGCAGTTGGGGCAGTACTGGGAGAAAGATGTGGTTAGGGGCAGGAAGTACTGGGGCAGTAGTTCCTGCTGTGAGCCCCTGACCGGGTCACTAGAGCCATCTCCAGCACTACCACTATGTCTTCCACAAAGGCAGTGTCTAGGATACTGTTGTGTACCTCTAGCTCAATGAGCTGCAGCCCCAGCTTGTCCCTCAGTGCCCAGGTGTAGAGCTCCAGCTGTGTCCACCTCCCCAGCCTAAAGCTTGCGAAGAGCTGCTGGTTGAAGTCAGAAATGGAGCACACAATGGAATGTGTACACTGCCCCAGGCTGCTGTAGGTGGCCAACACCACCGACTTGATGAGGACAACAATGCTGCTGCTGCAGACTGGAGAGTCACAAGGTGATCGATGAGAAAGCCATGCAGTGCCTGAGGAAATCTGGTGTAGGTTTTGGGAAGAAGGATGGAGAGCCCGGAGATGTAGGATGCAGAGCCTGCAGCACTCGATGTAAATTGCAGAGCACTGACTGCCTGAGGGAGGGAGGGCAATTGGATGGGGAGACGCTGCAGGATTGCAATTGGCTGCGGCGCACACAGCCAGATCATATAGTTCATCACAGCATGTTTTGTTGAGGCCCACTAATTTTTCAAAACTGTGTCCTTCACTCACTGCCTATAGCGTGTAAAGAATGCACTATAGCGCTATTTAAGTTAATAATTATATGTATACACAACAATATGTTCTATTAAATATTTATGATGTACAATGTATACTATATGATTACTCTTTCAATGAGCGGATTTCTCAAGAGACTTGTTTCAAAATCAACAATCTACATTTGCCATGTTAGACTTTAATACATCAGGCCTGCCACCCATCCCCCATGCCCATTCATTCCTCATTGATAGCCCTGCACACATTAGACCACACATTACAAGCCCCAGTGATAGCCCCTCCCCCACATTATTGTGATGCTGGCCATACACGGGATGATTGATCACACGATTTGGGCAGTTTTTACAGGTTGGACAGACCAATCTTATGAAAATAGTTTTGAGTCTTCTGTGACCCCGATACGCGTCCCCACCGTCGTCTAGTTGGATCACAGATCAGATGGTTTTGCAGAGAGACCTCAACCTATCGTGCATGATTTTCAATCTTATGTGAAGTCTTATGTGAAATCGTTGCATTTTCAAAACAAATCGTCCAGGATCTTAAGGGAATAATTTCAAGGGAAATCATACAACTCATCTTACCAACTTTTGAATCTCACCGTGTATGGCCACCATTACACAATAACCCACCTCAATATACCCTAATATTATGATTTCAATTTGCATATACATATTTCTCAATCCCATTATTAGTATTATTATTATTATTCACCCCTCCTTCCTCCATAGGCTTAATTAGCCATGAGATATCTATGCCACCAGATTACACATGACACTCATAGCCCTGTGCAATGCAAATTATAACAGATATCCTTAGGTCAATACACTACATGTGTCCCATTATGCCAAAGAACCTGGTTAGATACATTGTATCACTGATCAGCCCTGACCTTTTCCATTGTAGTCTTATCCCTACCT